>JBBDGT010000415.1:0-266457 GCA_037306005.1 Rhinophrynus dorsalis
CAGTTGGTGTCCTTCATCCTCTGACACTGCATTCAGTTGGTGTCCTTCATCCTCTGGCACTGCATTCAGTTGTTGTCCTTCATCCTCTGACACTGCTTTCAGTTGGTGTCCTTCATCCTCTGGCACTGCATTCAGTTGGTGTCCTTCATCCTCTGACACTGCATTCAGTTGGTGTCCTTCATCCTCTGACACTGCATTCAGTTGGTGTCCTTCATCCTCTGACACTGCATTCAGTTGGTGTCCTTCATCCTCTGACACTGCATTCAGTTGGTGTCCTTCATCCTCTGGCACTGCATTCAGTTGGTGTCCTTCATCCTCTGACACTGCATTCAGTTGGTGTCCTTCATCCTCTGACACTGCATTCAGTTGGTGTCCTTCATCCTCTGACACTGCATTCAGTTGGTGTCCTTCATCCTCTGGCACTGCATTCAGTTGGTGTCCTTCATCCTCTGACACTGCATTCAGTTGGTGTCCTTCATCCTCTGACACTGCATTCAGTTGGTGTCCTTCATCCTCTGGCACTGCATTCAGTTGTTGTCCTTCATCCTCTGACACTGCATTCAGTTGGTGTCCTTCATCCTCTGGCACTGCATTCAGTTGGTGTCCTTCATCCTCTGACACTGCATTCAGTTGGTGTCCTTCATCCTCTGGCACTGCATTCAGTTGGTGTCCTTCATCCTCTGACACTGCATTCAGTTGGTGTCCTTCATCCTCTGACACTGCATTCAGTTGGTGTCCTTCATCCTCTGGCACTGCATTCAGTTGGTGTCCTTCATCCTCTGACACTGCATTCAGTTGGTGTCCTTCATCCTCTGGCACTGCATTCAGTTGGTGTCCTTCATCCTCTGACACTGCATTCAGTTGGTGTCCTTCATCCTCTGACACTGCATTCAGTTGGTGTCCTTCATCCTCTGACACTGCATTCAGTTGGTGTCCTTCATCCTCTGGCACTGCATTCAGTTGGTGTCCTTCATCCTCTGACACTGCATTCAGTTGGTGTCCTTCATCCTCTGACACTGCATTCAGTTGGTGTCCTTCATCCTCTGACACTGCATTCAGTTGGTGTCCTTTCATCCTCTGGCACTGCATTCAGTTGGTGTCCTTCATCCTCTGACACTGCTTTCAGTTGGTGTCCTTCATCCTCTGGCACTGCATTCAGTTGGTGTCCTTCATCCTCTGACACTGCATTCAGTTGGTGTCCTTCATCCTCTGGCACTGCATTCAGTTGGTGTCCTTCATCCTCTGACACTGCTTTCAGTTGGTGTCCTTCATCCTCTGGCACTGCATTCAGTTGGTGTCCTTCATCCTCTGACACTGCATTCAGTTGGTGTCCTTCATCCTCTGGACACTGCATTCAGTTGGTGTCCTTCATCCTCTGACACTGCATTCAGTTGGTGTCCTTCATCCTCTGACACTGCATTCAGTTGGTGTCCTTCATCCTCTGACACTGCATTCAGTTGGTGTCCTTCATCCTCTGACACTGCATTCAGTTGGTGTCCTTCATCCTCTGACACTGCATTCAGTTGGTGTCCTTCATCCTCTGACACTGCATTCAGTTGGTGTCCTTCATCCTCTGACACTGCATTCAGTTGGTGTCCTTCATCCTCTGACACTGCATTCAGTTGGTGTCCTTCATCCTCTGACACTGCATTCAGTTGGTGTCCTTCATCCTCTGACACTGCATTCAGTTGGTGTCCTTCATCCTCTGGACACTGCATTCAGTTGGTGTCCTTCATCCTCTGACACTGCATTCAGTTGGTGTCCTTCATCCTCTGGCACTGCATTCAGTTGTGTCCTTCATCCTCTGACACTGCTTTCAGTTGGTGTCCTTCATCCTCTGGCACTGCATTCAGTTGGTGTCCTTCATCCTCTGACACTGCATTCAGTTGGTGTCCTTCATCCTCTGACACTGCATTCAGTTGGTGTCCTTCATCCTCTGACACTGCATTCAGTTGGTGTCCTTCATCCTCTGACACTGCATTCAGTTGGTGTCCTTCATCCTCTGGCACTGCATTCAGTTGGTGTCCTTCATCCTCTGACACTGCATTCAGTTGGTGTCCTTCATCCTCTGACACTGCATTCAGTTGGTGTCCTTCATCCTCTGACACTGCATTCAGTTGGTGTCCTTCATCCTCTGGCACTGCATTCAGTTGGTGTCCTTCATCCTCTGACACTGCATTCAGTTGGTGTCCTTCATCCTCTGACACTGCATTCAGTTGGTGTCCTTCATCCTCTGGCACTGCATTCAGTTGTTGTCCTTCATCCTCTGACACTGCATTCAGTTGGTGTCCTTCATCCTCTGGCACTGCATTCAGTTGGTGTCCTTCATCCTCTGACACTGCTTTCAGTTGGTGTCCTTCATCCTCTGGCACTGCATTCAGTTGGTGTCCTTCATCCTCTGACACTGCATTCAGTTGGTGTCCTTCATCCTCTGGCACTGCATTCAGTTGTTGTCCTTCATCCTCTGACACTGCTTTCAGTTGGTGTCCTTCATCCTCTGGCACTGCATTCAGTTGGTGTCCTTCATCCTCTGGCACTGCATTCAGTTGGTGTCCTTCATCCTCTGGCACTGCATTCAGTTGGTGTCCTTCATCCTCTGACACTGCATTCAGTTGGTGTCCTTCATCCTCTGACACTGCATTCACTTCTTGTCCTTCATCCTCTGGCACTGCATTCAGTTGTTGTCCTTCATCCTCTGACACTGCATTCAGTTGGTGTCCTTCATCCTCTGGCACTGCATTCAGTTGTTGTCCTTCATCCTCTGACACTGCATTCAGTTGGTGTCCTTCATCCTCTGGCACTGCATTCAGTTGGTGTCCTTCATCCTCTGACACTGCTTTCAGTTGGTGTCCTTCATCCTCTGGCACTGCATTCAGTTGGTGTCCTTCATCCTCTGACACTGCATTCAGTTGGTGTCCTTCATCCTCTGACACTGCATTCAGTTGGTGTCCTTCATCCTCTGACACTGCATTCAGTTGGTGTCCTTCATCCTCTGACACTGCATTCAGTTGGTGTCCTTCATCCTCTGGCACTGCATTCAGTTGGTGTCCTTCATCCTCTGACACTGCATTCAGTTGGTGTCCTTCATCCTCTGACGCTGCATTCAGTTGGTGTCCTTCATCCTCTGACACTGCATTCAGTTGGTGTCCTTCATCCTCTGGCACTGCATTCAGTTGGTGTCCTTCATCCTCTGACACTGCATTCAGTTGGTGTCCTTCATCCTCTGACACTGCATTCAGTTGGTGTCCTTCATCCTCTGGCACTGCATTCAGTTGTTGTCCTTCATCCTCTGACACTGCATTCAGTTGGTGTCCTTCATCCTCTGGCACTGCATTCAGTTGGTGTCCTTCATCCTCTGACACTGCTTTCAGTTGGTGTCCTTCATCCTCTGGCACTGCATTCAGTTGGTGTCCTTCATCCTCTGACACTGCATTCAGTTGGTGTCCTTCATCCTCTGGCACTGCATTCAGTTGTTGTCCTTCATCCTCTGACACTGCTTTCAGTTGGTGTCCTTCATCCTCTGGCACTGCATTCAGTTGGTGTCCTTCATCCTCTGGCACTGCATTCAGTTGGTGTCCTTCATCCTCTGGCACTGCATTCAGTTGGTGTCCTTCATCCTCTGACACTGCATTCAGTTGGTGTCCTTCATCCTCTGACACTGCATTCACTTCTTGTCCTTCATCCTCTGGCACTGCATTCAGTTGTTGTCCTTCATCCTCTGACACTGCATTCAGTTGTTGTCCTTCATCCTCTGGCGCTGCATTCAGTTGGTGTCCTTCATCCTCTGACACTGCATTCAGTTGTTGTCCTTCATCCTCTGACACTGCATTCACTTCTTGTCCTTCATCCTCTGGCACTGTATTCAGTTGTTGTCCTTCATCCTCTGGCGCTGCATTCAGTTGGTGTCCTTCATCCTCTGACACTGCATTCAGTTGTTGTCCTTCATCCTCTGACACTGCATTCACTTCTTGTCCTTCATCCTCTGGCACTGCATTCAGTTTGTGTCCTTCATCCTCTGGCACTGCATTCAGTTGGTGTCCTTCATCCTCTGGCACCACATTCAGTTGGTGTCCTTCATCCCTGGCACTGCATTCAGTTGTGTCCTTCATCCTCTGACACTGCATTCAGTTGGTGTCCTTCATCCTCTGGCACTGCATTCAGTTGGTGTCCTTCATCCTCTGGCACTGCATTCAGTTGGTGTCCTTCATCCTCTGACACTGCATTCAGTTGGTGTCCTTCATCCTCTGTCACTGCATTCAGTTGGTGTCCTTCATCCTCTGGCGCTGCATTCAGTTGTTGTCCTTCATCCTCTGGCACTGCATTCAGTTGTTGTCCTTCATCCTCTGGCGCTGCATTCAGTTGTTGTCCTTCATCCTCTGGCACTGCATTCAGTTGTTGTCCTTCATCCTCTGGTACTGCATTCGGTTGGTGTCCTTCATCCTCTGACACTGCATTCACTTCTTGTCCTTCATCCTCTGGCACTGCATTCAGTTGTTGTCCTTCATCCTCTGACACTGCATTCAGTTGTTGTCCTTCATCCTCTGGCGCTGCATTCAGTTGGTGTCCTTCATCCTCTGACACTGCATTCAGTTGTTGTCCTTCATCCTCTGACACTGCATTCACTTCTTGTCCTTCATCCTCTGGCACTGCATTCAGTTGTTGTCCTTCATCCTCTGGCGCTGCATTCAGTTGGTGTCCTTCATCCTCTGACACTGCATTCAGTTGTTGTCCTTCATCCTCTGACACTGCATTCACTTCTTGTCCTTCATCCTCTGACACTGCATTCAGTTGGTGTCCTTCATCCTCTGGCACTGCATTCAGTTTGTGTCCTTCATCCTCTGGCACTGCATTCAGTTGGTGTCCTTCATCCTCTGGCACCACATTCAGTTGGTGTCCTTCATCCTCTGGCACTGCATTCAGTTGGTGTCCTTCATCCTCTGGCACTGCATTCAGTTGTTGTCCTTCATCCTCTGGCGCTGCATTCAGTTGGTGTCCTTCATCCTCTGACACTGCATTCACTTCTTGTCCTTCATCCTCTGGCACTGCATTCAGTTTGTGTCCTTCATCCTCTGGCACTGCATTCAGTTTGTGTCCTTCATCCTCTGGCACTGCATTCAGTTGGTGTCCTTCATCCTCTGGCGCTGCATTCAGTTGGTGTCCTTCATCCTCTGACACTGCATTCAGTTGTTGTCCTTCATCCTCTGACACTGCATTCACTTCTTGTCCTTCATCCTCTGGCACTGCATTCAGTTGTTGTCCTTCATCCTCTGACACTGCATTCACTTCTTGTCCTTCATCCTCTGGCACTGCATTCAGTTGTTGTCCTTCATCCTCTGACACTGCATTCACTTCTTGTCCTTCATCCTCTGACACTGCATTCAGTTGTTGTCCTTCATCCTCTGACACTGCATTCACTTCTTGTCCTTCACCCTCTGACACTGCATTCAGTTGGTGTCCTTCATCCTCTGACACTGCATTCAGTTGGTGTCCTTCATCCTCTGGCACTGCATTCAGTTGGTGTCCTTCATCCTCTGACACTGCATTCAGTTGTTGTCCTTCATCCTCTGACGCTGCATTCAGTTGTTGTCCTTCATCCTCTGACACTGCATTCAGTTGTTGTCCTTCATCCTCTGGCACTGCATTCAGTTGGTGTCCTTCATCCTCTGGCACTGCATTCAGTTGGTGTCCTTCATCCTCTGGCACTGCATTCAGTTGGTGTCCTTCATCCTCTGACACTGCATTCAGTTGGTGTCCTTCATCCTCTGGCACTGCATTCAGTTGGTGTCCTTCATCCTCTGACACTGCATTCAGTTGTTGTCCTTCATCCTCTGGCGCTGCATTCAGTTCTTGTCCTTCATCCTCTGGCGCTGCATTCAGTTGTTGTCCTTCACCCTCTAGCACTGCATTCAGTTGGTGTCCTTCATCCTCTGGCACTGCATTCAGTTCTTGTCCTTCATCCTCTGACACTGCATTCAGTTGGTGTCCTTCATCCTCTGGCGCTGCATTCAGTCCTTGTCCTTCATCCTCTGGCGCTGCATTCAGTTCTTGTCCTTCATCCTCTGGCACTGCATTCAGTTCTTGTCCTTCATCCTCTGGCACTGCATTCAGTTGGTGTCCTTCATCCTCTGACACTGCATTCAGTTGGTGTCCTTCATCCTCTGGCACTGCATTCAGTTGTGTCCTTCATCCTCTGGCACTGCATTCAGTTGGTGTCCTTCATCCTCTGGCACTGCATTCAGTTGGTGTCCTTCATCCTCTGACACTGCATTCAGTTGTTGTCCTTCATCCTCTGGCACTGCATTCAGTTGGTGTCCTTCATCCTCTGACACTGCATTCAGTTGGTGTCCTTCATCCTCTGGCACTGCATTCAGTTGGTGTCCTTCATCCTCTGGCACTGCATTCAGTTGGTGTCCTTCATCCTCTGGCACTGCATTCAGTTGGTGTCCTTCATCCTCTGACACTGCATTCAGTTGGTGTCCTTCATCCTCTGGCACTGCATTCAGTTGGTGTCCTTCATCCTCTGACACTGCATTCAGTTGGTGTCCTTCATCCTCTGGCACTGCATTCAGTTGGTGTCCTTCATCCTCTGACACTGCATTCAGTTGGTGTCCTTCATCCTCTGACACTGCATTCAGTTGGTGTCCTTCATCCTCTGACACTACATTCAGTTGGTGTCCTTCATCCTCTGACACTACATTCAGTTGGTGTCCTTCATCCTCTGGCACTGCATTCAGTTGGTGTCCTTCATCCTCTGACACTACATTCAGTTGGTGTCCTTCATCCTGTGACACTGCATTCAGTTGGTGTCCTTCATCCTCTGGCACTGCATTCAGTTGGTGTCCTTCATCCTCTGACACTGCATTCAGTTGGTGTCCTTCATCCTCTGACACTACATTCAGTTGGTGTCCTTCATCCTCTGACACTACATTCAGTTGGTGTCCTTCATCCTCTGGCACTGCATTCAGTTGGTGTCCTTCATCCTCTGGCACTGCATTCAGTTGGTGTCCTTCATCCTCTGACACTGCATTCAGTTGGTGTCCTTCATCCTCTGGCACTGCATTCAGTTGGTGTCCTTCATCCTCTGACACTGCTTTCAGTTGGTGTCCTTCATCCTCTGGCACTGCATTCAGTTGGTGTCCTTCATCCTCTGACACTGCATTCAGTTGGTGTCCTTCATCCTCTGGCACTGCATTCAGTTGTTGTCCTTCATCCTCTGACACTGCTTTCAGTTGGTGTCCTTCATCCTCTGGCACTGCATTCAGTTGGTGTCCTTCATCCTCTGACACTGCATTCAGTTGGTGTCCTTCATCCTCTGACACTGCATTCAGTTGGTGTCCTTCATCCTCTGACACTGCATTCAGTTGGTGTCCTTCATCCTCTGACACTGCATTCAGTTGGTGTCCTTCATCCTCTGGCACTGCATTCAGTTGGTGTCCTTCATCCTCTGACACTGCATTCAGTTGGTGTCCTTCATCCTCTGACGCTGCATTCAGTTGGTGTCCTTCATCCTCTGACACTGCATTCAGTTGGTGTCCTTCATCCTCTGGCACTGCATTCAGTTGGTGTCCTTCATCCTCTGACACTGCATTCAGTTGGTGTCCTTCATCCTCTGACACTGCATTCAGTTGGTGTCCTTCATCCTCTGGCACTGCATTCAGTTGTTGTCCTTCATCCTCTGACACTGCATTCAGTTGGTGTCCTTCATCCTCTGGCACTGCATTCAGTTGGTGTCCTTCATCCTCTGACACTGCTTTCAGTTGGTGTCCTTCATCCTCTGGCACTGCATTCAGTTGGTGTCCTTCATCCTCTGACACTGCATTCAGTTGGTGTCCTTCATCCTCTGGCACTGCATTCAGTTGTTGTCCTTCATCCTCTGACACTGCTTTCAGTTGGTGTCCTTCATCCTCTGGCACTGCATTCAGTTGGTGTCCTTCATCCTCTGACACTGCATTCAGTTGGTGTCCTTCATCCTCTGACGCTGCATTCAGTTGTTGTCCTTCATCCTCTGACACTGCTTTCAGTTGGTGTCCTTCATCCTCTGGCACTGCATTCAGTTGGTGTCCTTCATCCTCTGACACTGCATTCAGTTGGTGTCCTTCATCCTCTGACGCTGCATTCAGTTGGTGTCCTTCATCCTCTGACACTGCATTCAGTTGGTGTCCTTCATCCTCTGGCACTGCATTCAGTTGGTGTCCTTCATCCTCTGACACTGCTTTCAGTTGGTGTCCTTCATCCTCTGGCACTGCATTCAGTTGGTGTCCTTCATCCTCTGACACTGCATTCAGTTGGTGTCCTTCATCCTCTGGCACTGCATTCAGTTGTTGTCCTTCATCCTCTGACACTGCTTTCAGTTGGTGTCCTTCATCCTCTGGCACTGCATTCAGTTGGTGTCCTTCATCCTCTGACACTGCATTCAGTTGGTGTCCTTCATCCTCTGACACTGCATTCAGTTGGTGTCCTTCATCCTCTGACACTGCATTCAGTTGGTGTCCTTCATCCTCTGACACTGCATTCAGTTGGTGTCCTTCATCCTCTGGCACTGCATTCAGTTGGTGTCCTTCATCCTCTGACACTGCATTCAGTTGGTGTCCTTCATCCTCTGACACTGCATTCAGTTGGTGTCCTTCATCCTCTGACACTGCATTCAGTTGGTGTCCTTCATCCTCTGACACTGCATTCAGTTGGTGTCCTTCATCCTCTGACACTGCATTCAGTTGGTGTCCTTCATCCTCTGGCACTGCATTCAGTTGGTGTCCTTCATCCTCTGACACTGCTTTCAGTTGGTGTCCTTCATCCTCTGGCACTGCATTCAGTTGGTGTCCTTCATCCTCTGACACTGCATTCAGTTGGTGTCCTTCATCCTCTGGCACTGCATTCAGTTGTTGTCCTTCATCCTCTGACACTGCTTTCAGTTGGTGTCCTTCATCCTCTGGCACTGCATTCAGTTGGTGTCCTTCATCCTCTGACACTGCATTCAGTTGGTGTCCTTCATCCTCTGACACTGCATTCAGTTGGTGTCCTTCATCCTCTGACACTGCATTCAGTTGGTGTCCTTCATCCTCTGACACTGCATTCAGTTGGTGTCCTTCATCCTCTGGCACTGCATTCAGTTGGTGTCCTTCATCCTCTGACACTGCATTCAGTTGGTGTCCTTCATCCTCTGACGCTGCATTCAGTTGGTGTCCTTCATCCTCTGACACTGCATTCAGTTGGTGTCCTTCATCCTCTGGCACTGCATTCAGTTGGTGTCCTTCATCCTCTGACACTGCATTCAGTTGGTGTCCTTCATCCTCTGACACTGCATTCAGTTGGTGTCCTTCATCCTCTGGCACTGCATTCAGTTGTTGTCCTTCATCCTCTGACACTGCATTCAGTTGGTGTCCTTCATCCTCTGGCACTGCATTCAGTTGTTGTCCTTCATCCTCTGACACTGCTTTCAGTTGGTGTCCTTCATCCTCTGGCACTGCATTCAGTTGGTGTCCTTCATCCTCTGACACTGCATTCAGTTGGTGTCCTTCATCCTCTGACACTGCATTCAGTTGGTGTCCTTCATCCTCTGACACTGCATTCAGTTGGTGTCCTTCATCCTCTGACACTGCATTCAGTTGGTGTCCTTCATCCTCTGGCACTGCATTCAGTTGGTGTCCTTCATCCTCTGACACTGCATTCAGTTGGTGTCCTTCATCCTCTGACGCTGCATTCAGTTGGTGTCCTTCATCCTCTGACGCTGCATTCAGTTGGTGTCCTTCATCCTCTGGCACTGCATTCAGTTGGTGTCCTTCATCCTCTGACACTGCATTCAGTTGGTGTCCTTCATCCTCTGACACTGCATTCAGTTGGTGTCCTTCATCCTCTGGCACTGCATTCAGTTGTTGTCCTTCATCCTCTGACACTGCATTCAGTTGGTGTCCTTCATCCTCTGGCACTGCATTCAGTTGGTGTCCTTCATCCTCTGACACTGCTTTCAGTTGGTGTCCTTCATCCTCTGGCACTGCATTCAGTTGGTGTCCTTCATCCTCTGACACTGCATTCAGTTGGTGTCCTTCATCCTCTGGCACTGCATTCAGTTGTTGTCCTTCATCCTCTGACACTGCTTTCAGTTGGTGTCCTTCATCCTCTGGCACTGCATTCAGTTGGTGTCCTTCATCCTCTGACACTGCATTCAGTTGGTGTCCTTCATCCTCTGACGCTGCATTCAGTTGTTGTCCTTCATCCTCTGACACTGCTTTCAGTTGGTGTCCTTCATCCTCTGGCACTGCATTCAGTTGGTGTCCTTCATCCTCTGACGCTGCATTCAGTTGGTGTCCTTCATCCTCTGACGCTGCATTCAGTTGGTGTCCTTCATCCTCTGACACTGCATTCAGTTGGTGTCCTTCATCCTCTGGCACTGCATTCAGTTGGTGTCCTTCATCCTCTGACACTGCATTCAGTTGGTGTCCTTCATCCTCTGACACTGCATTCAGTTGGTGTCCTTCATCCTCTGACACTGCATTCAGTTGGTGTCCTTCATCCTCTGGCACTGCATTCAGTTGGTGTCCTTCATCCTCTGGCACTGCATTCAGTTGGTGTCCTTCATACTCTGGCACTGCATTCAGTTGTGTGATTCACCCTCTGGCACTGCATTCAGTTGTGTCCTTCATCCTCTGGCACTGCATTCAGTTGTGTCCTTCATCCTCTGGCACTGCATTCAGTTGTGTCCTTCATCCTCTGACACTGCATTCAGTTGGTGTCCTTCATCCTCTGGCACTGCATTCAGTTGGTGTCCTTCATCCTCTGACCCTGCATTCAGTTGGTGTCCTTCATATCTCTGGCACTGCATTCAGTTGGTGTCCTTCATCCTCTGGCACTGCATTCAGTTGGTGTCCTTCATCCTCTGGCACTGCATTCAGTTGGTGTCCTTCATCCTCTGACACTGCATTCAGTTGGTGTCCTTCATCCTCTGACACTGCATTCAGTTGGTGTCCTTCATCCTCTGACACTGCATTCAGTTGGTGTCCTTCATCCTCTGACACTGCATTCAGTTGGTGTCCTTCATCCTCTGACACTGCATTCAGTTGGTGTCCTTCATCCTCTGGCACTGCATTCAGTTGGTGTCCTTCATCCTCTGGCACTGCATTCAGTTGGTGTCCTTCATCCTCTGGCACTGCATTCAGTTGGTGTCCTTCATCCTCTGGCACTGCATTCAGTTGGTGTCCTTCATCCTCTGACACTGCATTCAGTTGGTGTCCTTCATCCTCTGACACTGCATTCAGTTGGTGTCCTTCATCCTCTGACACTGCATTCAGTTGGTGTCCTTCATCCTCTGGCTCTGCATTCAGTTGGTGTCCTTCATCCTCTGGCACTGCATTCAGTTGGTGTCCTTCATCCTCTGACACTGCATTCAGTTGGTGTCCTTCATCCTCTGACACTGCAATCAGTTGTGTCCTTCATCCTCTGGCGCTGCATTCAGTTGTGTCCTTCATCCTCTGGCACTGCATTCAGTTGGTGTCCTTCATCCTCTGGCACTGCATTCAGTTGTTGTTCTTCATCCTCTGACACTGCATTCAGTTGGTGTCCTTCATCCTCTGACACTGCATTCAGTTGGTGTCCTTCATCCTCTGGCACTGCATTCAGTTGTGTCCTTCATCCTCTGACACTGCATTCAGTTGGTGTCCTTCATCCTCTGGCTCTGCATTCAGTTGGTGTCCTTCATCCTCTGGCACTGCATTCAGTTGGTGTCCTTCATCCTCTGACACTGCATTCAGTTGGTGTCCTTCATCCTCTGACACTGCAATCAGTTGGTGTCCTTCATCCTCTGGCACTGCATTCAGTTGGTGTCCTTCATCCTCTGACACTGCATTCAGTTGGTGTCCTTCATCCTCTGACACTGCATTCAGTTGGTGTCCTTCATCCTCTGACACTGCAATCAGTTGGTGTCCTTCATCCTCTGGCACTGCATTCAGTTGGTGTCCTTCATCCTCTGGCACTGCATTCTGTTGGTGTCCTTCATCCTCTGGCACTGCATTCAGTTGGTGTCCTTCATCCTCTGGCACTGCATTCAGTTGGTGTCCTTCATCTCTGGCACTGCATTCAGTTGGTGTCCTTCATCCTCTGGCACTACATTCAGTTGGTGTCCTTCATCCTCTGGCACTGCATTCTGTTGGTGTCCTTCATCCTCTGGCACTGCATTCAGTTGGTGTCCTTCATCCTCTGGCACTGCATTCAGTTGGTGTCCTTCATCCTCTGGCACTGCATTCAGTTGGTGTCCTTCATCCTCTGGCACTGCATTCAGTTGGTGTCCTTCATCCTCTGGCACTGCATTCAGTTGGTGTCCTTCATCCTCTGACACTGCATTCAGTTGGTGTCCTTCATCCTCTGACACTGCATTCAGTTGGTGTCCTTCATCCTCTGGCACTGCATTCAGTTGGTGTCCTTCATCCTCTGGCACTGCATTCAGTTGGTGTCCTTCATACTCTGGCACTGCATTCAGTTGGTGTCCTTCATCCTCTGGCACTGCATTCAGTTGGTGTCCTTCATCCTCTGGCACTGCATTCAGTTGGTGTCCTTCATCCTCTGACACTGCATTCAGTTGGTGTCCTTCATCCTCTGACACTGCATTCAGTTGGTGTCCTTCATCCTCTGACACTGCATTCAGTTGGTGTCCTTCATCCTCTGACACTGCATTCAGTTGATGTCCTTCATCCTCTGGCACTGCATTCAGTTGGTGTCCTTCATCCTCTGACACTGCATTCAGTTGGTGTCCTTCATCCTCTGGCACTGCATTCAGTTGGTGTCCTTCATCCTCTGGCACTGCATTCAGTTGGTGTCCTTCATCCTCTGGCACTGCATTCAGTTGGTGTCCTTCATCCTCTGGCACTGCATTCAGTTGGTGTCCTTCATCCTCTGGCACTGCATTCAGTTGGTGTCCTTCATCCTCTGGCACTGCATTCAGTTGGTGTCCTTCATCCTCTGACACTGCATTCAGTTGGTGTCCTTCATCCTCTGACACTGCATTCAGTTGGTGTCCTTCATCCTCTGACACTGCATTCAGTTGGTGTCCTTCATCCTCTGACACTGCATTCAAGTTGGTGTCCTTCATCCTCTGACACTGCATTCAGTTGGTGTCCTTCATCCTCTGCACTGCATTCAGTTGGGTCCTTTATTCTCTGACACTTCATTCAGTTGGTGTCCTTCATCCTCTGGCACTGCATTCAGTTGGTGTCCTTCATCCTCTGGCACTGCATTCAGTTGATGTCCTTCATCCTCTGGCACTGCATTCAGTTGGTGTCCTTCATCCTCTGACACTGCATTCAGTTGGTATCCTTCATCCTCTGGCACTGCATTCAGTTGGGTCCTTTATTCTCTGACACTTCATTCAGTTGGTGTCCTTCATCCTCTGGCACTGCATTCAGTTGGTGTCCTTCATCCTCTGACACTGCATTCAGTTGGTGTCCTTCATACTCTGGCACTGCATTCAGTTGGTGTCCTTCATCCTCTGGCACTGCATTCAGTTGGTGTCCTTCATCCTCTGGCACTGCATTCAGTTGGTGTCCTTCATCCTCTGACACTGCATTCAGTTGATGTCCTTCATCCTCTGGCACTGCATTCAGTTGGTGTCCTTCATCCTCTGACACTGCATTCAGTTGGTATCCTTCATCCTCTGGCACTGCATTCAGTTGGGTCCTTTATTCTCTGACACTTCATTCAGTTGGTGTCCTTCATCCTCTGGCACTGCATTCAGTTGGTGTCCTTCATCCTCTGACACTGCATTCAGTTGGTGTCCTTCATCCTCTGGCACTACATTCAGTTGGGTCCTTTATTCTCTGACACTTCATTCAGTTGGTGTCCTTCATCCTCTGGCACTGCATTCAGTTGGTGTCCTTCATCCTCTGACACTGCATTCAGTTGGTGTCCTTCATCCTCTGGCACTACATTCAGTTGGCATCCTTCATCTTCTGACACTGCATTCAGTTGGTGTCCTTCATACTTTGGCACTGCATTCAGTTGGGTCCTTTATTCTCTGACATTGCATTCAGTTGGTGTCCTTCATCCTCTAACACTGCATTCAGTTGATGTCCTTCATCCTCTGGCACTGCATTCAGTTGGTGTCCTTCATCCTCTGACACTGCATTCAGTTGATGTCCTTCATCCTCTGGCACTGCATTCAGTTGGTGTCCTTCATCCTCTGACACTGCATTCAGTTGGTGTCCTTCATCCTCTGACACTGCATTCAGTTGGGTCCTTTATTCTCTGACACTTCATTCAGTTGGTGTCCTTCATCCTCTGGCACTGCATTCAGTTGGTGTCCTTCATCCTCTGGCACTGCATTCAGTTGGTGTCCTTCATCCTCTGGCACTGCATTCAGTTGGTGTCCTTCATCCTCTGACACTGCATTCAGTTGATGTCCTTCATCCTCTGGCACTGCATTCAGTTGGTGTCCTTCATCCTCTGACACTGCATTCAGTTGGTATCCTTCATCCTCTGGCACTGCATTCAGTTGGGTTCTTTATTCTCTGACACTTCATTCAGTTGGTGTCCTTCATCCTCTGGCACTGCATTCAGTTGGTGTCCTTCATCCTCTGACATCATTCAGTTGGTGTCCTTCATCCTCTGGCACTACATTCAGTTGGGTCCTTTATTCTCTGACACTTCATTCAGTTGGTGTCCTTCATCCTCTGGCACTGCATTCAGTTGGTGTCCTTCATCCTCTGACACTGCATTCAGTTGGTGTCCTTCATCCTCTGGCACTACATTCAGTTGTTGTCCTTCATCCTCTGGCACTGCATTCAGTTGGTGTCCTTCATACTCTGGCACTGCATTCAGTTGTTGTCCTTCATCCTCTGGCAGTGCATTCAGTTGGCATCCTTCATCTTCTGACACTGCATTCAGTTGGTGTCCTTCATACTTTGGCACTGCATTCAGTTGGGTCCTTTATTCTCTGACACTGCATTCAGTTGGTGTCCTTCATCCTCTGACACTGCATTCAGTTGGTGTCCTTCATCCTCTGGCACTGCATTCAGTTGGTGTCCTTCATCCTCTGGCACTGCATTCAGTTGGTGTCCTTCATCCTCTGGCACTGCATTCAGTTGGTGTCCTTCATCCTCTGACACTGCATTCAGTTGGTGTCCTTCATCCTCTGGCACTGCATTCATTTGGTGTCCTTCATCCTCTGACACTGCATTCAGTTGTGTCCTTCATCTTCTGACACTGCATTCAGTTGGTGTCCTTCATCCTCTGGCACTGCATTCAGTTGGTGTCCTTCATCCTCTGACACTGCATTCAGTTGGTGTCCTTCATCCTCTGGCACTGCATTCAGTTGGTGTCCTTCATCCTCTGGCACTGCATTCAGTTGGTGTCCTTCATCCTTATAAAGATCAGAATAAAATTCTTCCACTCGTTTTACTATTTGTTGTTGCGTTTTCCTACTGTACCATCTTCAAGGTTTAATGCAAACATTTGACTCCTATGTGTGGTCATCTTACGTTTTGATTCCTTTAGTCCTTGATTTTCTTCCAGTGTCCTTCTGAGGAGCTCAACAGTGAACTTGCACTTTCTTCTTTTATGCTCTTCCGTATGGTCTTGCACATTTCTACCTTGTTTGTAATATTAGTTTTTTTCATATTGCATTGCTTTTTTATAATGGCAACTGTTTTGTTTGATATTTGGGTTGTTTTTCTTGTTTTACAGTAGATGCAAGGGCATGGGCAATGTGTACTACAGACTCAATACCTTTTCATTGTGGATTGAAATGTCTGTGTCTGGAAGGTCTTGCAGCTCAGTGAAGAGATTAGACAGTGATATCTCTAAATTCTTACTATTTTTCACTAACTGGCTAGTGCTGATCTTCGTGTGTGTGTGTATTTTCTTTCTTTCTTTTAGATCTTTGCTCTCACTAGACAATGGTTACGTCCCAAGTTACAACGATTTAAGACTGAGCAGTAAGTGAATATAGTTTTATTATTTGTAAGTATTACGTCAATTTCACTTGTATTAACATTCAGGCTTTTCCACGTCCATTTTCTCTGGGCCTTTTTCCTGCAGATTGAATTCATGATGTACAAATTTGGTCTACTGCAAATTTCTATCCGTTGGTCTATCACCTCTTTTTCCAGTTCCATGTGGTCCAATCGATTTTTCACCATTTCTCGCATTGAAGTCTCCCATTAAAATTTATGCTAGCAATGGTCTTGTTTGTAGAGACAAAATAAATCATCATAAAACTCAATTTCATCATCACTGTGGCTACTTATAGAGGTGAGAACCTGAATGATCTGAAGAACAGAGCGACTGTTTAGTCTAATATCACAGGAAATAATTTCTACTCTTATGAGTAGTCTTTTGTTAATCAAGACTCCGAATCATCCACATCGTCCATCATTGGTTCCTTTATAGTATAGAAGTAGAAGTCGTCCGAGATGCTCATCTAGACTCATGATCTTACAAGGGTATGCAAAAGCTCACTGGGACTGTGTCCTCGCGCCCAGGGTGCAATCTCTTTCAGCTCATAAATGCCATACACAGAGAAGAAATATCCTGAAGCATATCATACAGGTCCTGCCAAAATTACAGTCCAACCACTAAATGCCAGACAATGCTTCTCTGAACAAGGGTGTCAGCTAACCACAGACACACATTTCAGCCTCATCAGGGAGATGCAGCTGATCCCTGTAGGCACTTGTGAGGAAGGGGTCCACATGTGGATTCCCCCATTACTATTAGGGTGACTAACCCTAAGACCAAGTTACATATAGATAGAAGAAGTCAGAGATGCTCAACTAGGCTCATGAGCTTGCAAGGGTATACAAAAGCTTACCGGGACTGTGTCCTTGCGCCCAGGGTGCAATCTCTTTTAGCTCACAAATACCATACACAGAGAAGAAATATCCTGAAGCACATCATACAGGTCCTGCCAAAATGACAGTCCAACCACAAAATGCCAGACCATTCTTCTCTGAACAAAGGAATCAGCTAAGCCCAGACATACATTTTGGACTTGTTGGGCCTTGTTGTTAAGGTGCAGTTGATTTCTCTAGGCACTTATGAGCAAGGGGTCCACGCCTGGACTTGTGTGATATGCTTCAGAATATTTCTTCTCTGTGCACAGCATTTGTGAGCTAAAAGAGACTGCACCCTGGGTGTGAGGACACAGTCCCAGTGAGATTTTGTATTCCCTTGGAAGCTCATGAGCTGAGTTGAGCATCTCTGACTTTTTCTGTTTCTTTTATAGTATAGTCAGTGTCCACCTCCTAATTTGATTACAGCTTTGTAATCCCAGTTGATGCTATTTAGTTTTTGTATGAGTTGTACTCAAGGATCGAATGTTAAGCGTTCTATTGTCTAAAAACCAAAGGAAGCCTGAAAGAACCCAGTCTCCTCATTACCGCAAGTAGTAGCTCACAAGCCACCATGGAATAAGGGACATTGTTTTTCTTGTGAAGCCATGCTGAGGGAATGGACCATAATCTGGCATGCTGGTCCAGCGTAGGTTGGCAAATTTTGGATTGATTTAGTCTGGTGACTTAGCTTTGATCTGTCCACCTTGGGTGACCCTGCCAGGAGTATACGCTCCCAATGACATAGTTCTCTGCTTCACTGACACATGCATACATGAGCCATGGGAGTGAATTATATATATTAATATATATATATATATATATATATATATATATATATATATATATATAGAGAGAGAGAGAGAGAGAGAGAGAGAGAGAGAGAGATACACACACACACACACACACACACCCTACTTTCTCTGCTGCCGCCATAACACATATGAGTCCTCCCCACTTTACGTTCTGCTTCTCAGGGGCACCGGCTCACCGCTAATGTCAGTATGAGACTCACAGACAGAGATAACGGGAGAGAAGACATTAAATTCATGTCTCCAGAAATCAAAGCGGAAGTAAAAACAGAAGTGATTATTCACTGATTCTCTCCCGTTTATATCTCTGTAGGTAAAGTACGAATATTCACAAACCTCCAATCCTCTCCTATAAACAGCCCCCAACCTGAAACAACTGGTGGAAAAGAGCCCCCTTAACAATGCAAAAGAAATTGGTACGTCTCCCCAAAAGATATGTGGAACCTGTGCCCTGATATGTAGCCCAGATAAGGCGCCCTATGTACCACAGTAAGGTGCCATATGTACCACTAATCAGGTGCCATATGTACCACAGATAAGGTGCCCTATATACCACAGATAAGTTGCCATATGTACCACTGATAAGGCGCCCTATGTACCACAGTAAGGTGCCATATGTACCACTAATCAGGTGCCATATGTACCACAGATAAGGTGCCCTATATACCACAGATAAGTTGCCATATGTACCACTGATAAGGTGCCCTATGTACCACAGATAAGGTGCCATATGTACCACTGATCAGGTGCCATATGTACCACAGATAAGGTGCCCTATGTACCACTGATCAGGGGCCATATGTACCACAGATAAGGTGCTGTATGTATCACAGATAAGGTGCCATATGTACCACAGATAAGGTGCCATATGTACCACTGATCAGGTGCCATATGTACCACTGATAAGGTGCCCTATGTACCACAGAGTAGGTGCCCTATGTACCACAGATAAGGTGCCATATGTACCACTGATAAGGTGCCATATGTACCACTGATCAGGTGCCATATGTACCACAGATAAGGTGCCATATGTATCACAGATAAGGTGCCATATGTACCACAGATAAGGTGCCATATGTACCACTGATCAGGTGCCATATGTACCACAGATAAGGTGCCATATGTACCACAGATAAGGTGCCCTATGTACCACTGATCAGGTGCCATATGTACCACAGATAAGGTGCTGTATGTATCACAGATAAGGTGCCATATGTACCACAGATAAGGTGCCATATGTACCACTGATCAGGTGCCATATGTACCACTGATAAGGTGCCCTATGTACCACTGATCAGGTGCCCTATGTACCACTGATAAGGTGCCATATGTACCACTGATCAGGTGCCATATGTACCACAGATAAGGTGCCATATGTATCACAGATAAGGTGCCATATGTACCACAGATAAGGTGCCATATGTACCACTGATCAGGTGCCATATGTACCACAGATAAGGTGCCCTATGTACCACTGATCAGGTGCCATATGTACCACAGATAAGGTGCTGTATGTATCACAGATAAGGTGCCATATGTACCACAGATAAGGTGCCATATGTACCACTGATAAGGTGCCCTATGTACCACAGAGTAGGTGCCCTATGTACCACTGATAAGGTGCCATATGTACCACTGATCAGGTGCCATATGTACCACAGATAAGGTGCCATATGTATCACAGATAAGGTGCCATATGTACCACAGATAAGGTGCCATATGTACCACTGATCAGGTGCCATATGTACCACAGATAAGGTGCCCTATATACCACTGATCAGGTGCCATATGTACCACTGATAAGGTGCCCTATGTACCACAGATAAGGTGCCATATGTACCACTGATAAGGTGCCCTATGTACCACTGATAAGTTGCCATATGTACCACTGATCATGGGCCATATGTACCACAGATAAGGTGCCGTATGTATCACAGATAAGGTGCCATATGTACCACTGATAAGGTGCCCTATGTACCACAGATAAGGTGCCCTATGTACCACAGATAAGGTGCCCTATGTACCACAGATAAGGTGCCATATGTACCACTGATCAGGTGCCGTATGTACCACAGATAAGGTGCTGTATGTATCACAGATAAGGTGCCATATGTACCACTGATAAGGTGCCCTATGTACCACAGATTAGGTGCCCTATGTACCACTGATCAGGTGCCATATGTACCACTGATCAGGTGCCATATGTACCACAGATAAGGTGCCGTATGTATCACAGATAAGGTGCCATATGTACCACTGATCAGGTGCCATATGTACCACAGATAAGGTGCCCATACTACATTCTTATAGAAACCATAATATCGGATTTTTCACAGGAACACTATAATGCTGCCATGTCTCGTTATGTCTCGTCCTGGGCAGATGCCGTACCGGTAAGTTACCCTGGTCCCTGCTGTGATAATCGCTGACGTTACTCAGTGTAGGAATGTGCTCTACTCTGGGCTAGTGGACGGGTTAGTTAAATGCAGCGCTATCACACACAATGCTGTTCCAATGGAAGCGGCCATGCTAACTGGTCCATAACCAGATGAACTCTCCCAACAAAGCGGGGGTCCCACACACTGATCAGATGTAATAAAATGAAGGAAGAATAAAATAAATAATATTCATTTCCCTTTTAGGAAATATCCCTGTACCCTCGAATGACACTAAAAAAACGGGCATCAATACAGTTCGTGGATGGGTATAGACCATACCTGGGAACTCTCCGGATTTGCCCCGGAGACTCCGGTTCTGACAGAGCGTTACCGGGTCTCCGGGGTAGAAGCAGATTCCTCCGGATGTGGGGACTTTCTATTGAAACTCTGCCCACATCTGCTGTTTCTCCCGGTGTTCCTCCTTCCCCAGCCCTCTTGTGTCACCTTTAAGCCCTGCCCCCCCCCACTCGTGTCAAGCCCTGCCCCTTTTTGACACAATTACCGTCATTATTGTCACCTCCTGCTGAACAGAGGACTCCCCTCCGGGTAGCACTCAGTTGGAAGCTCCCAGGTATGGTATAGACACATGGAACTGGGAGGAGCCCCATGTCTTATCGGCACGTTCCTGTCCCCCATAGTCCCTGTATCCCTCAATAACGCTACAGAAATAGTCTTAGGTTGTCTCGCATGTACTGCATGCTTGGGATCTACTCAGAGATTTCCATTAAAGGGATAGTAATGTCAGAATAAAAGTATTAAATATATGGTATATACAATCAGGGGAGGGCGGCGATTGCCCCCTGGGCCAGTCATATGCCTGGGCTAGTGGGCCACTCCCTCTTTTTGCTGCAAATGTAGCTACACTAGTGATACCACAGAGCTTACAATTGAAATGGACCTACAATCCAAGTGGAGATACATTAGTAACATAACCCATTTCTCTTGTAAGCTCTATAGTATCACTAGTGCAGCTTTACTTACATTGTAAGCTCTGTAGTTGCCCCAGTGTAACCCCATTTCAATTGTAAGCTCTGTGGTATTGCTTGCCTTACTTCACATCACTAACGTGGCATACCCCTCTGGCACTTAAAGGGTTAATGGCAATTTTAAAATTAACAAAAGAGGGTGGGCTGGGACAGAGGGCTGGAACGATAGTAAAATCAGGCCACTTGATTGTAGGTGCCCTCCAGGCCACAAATTGCCAGCCCTCCCCTGTATACAATTAAAAGAGAGAACTTGCACTTATTCGTATCTCTCAGACCGTTATGGTTTGAGAGATATAGGAAAATAAAGTTCTCTGGACCCTCCCCTTTCTGCTTGACAAGCTGTAAAGCTGTCAGAAGCAGATTCTGGTCGCTTGACTAGATGCGGCTCTTAAGCAGCGCCGATATAACGATATCTAAAGATAAATACTTATTTTGGAACGGTCTACAAAGTGTGCCTGGCATGCAAGCACACTTTGTAGACCGTTCCAATTAAGTATTTATTTCTAAATAGCGTGATTGTCCCTCTCTGCAGTCTGCCTGGGCACCTCCCTTCTGATCTGGCTGAGCAGTGTTACATCAGTAAAAGGGGTGGGAGGGGGATACTTTATCATTGAATTACTCTTGAACTACAACTCTGACAGAATTGAAATAACACTCTCCAGAGTCCAAATACTATGATGATTAATTAGAGCTGCTTTTATTATGAAACATTACTATCCCCTGAAGTAGTTCATGGTTTATGCTGTGGATCATTGTCCTGTAATATCCAACCTCTTCATCTTCACTGACTGGGACATCAGACTCCATCTGTAATACTAGAATCCATTCTTCCCTCTGCCCGCACAATATCTCCTGTGCCACCGGCTGCCACACATCCCCAAAGTATAATAGATCTAATATCTACAAAATATACAAGAATAGAAATTGATTAACTATATTGTAACAAAATCATACATGATCTACATATGTACCCTAAAGTATATGATTGACTTCTATTTTGCGTCTATATCAAAGATACATGTTACACATCAAGATCATATATAGATATTATTTTCATTTGATTTTGTACAAGAGAATGTATCTGTCATCTATTCATGGAAGTGAGATGGATAAATTATATATAAAAGGCCAATGGATAACCTGGAATTGTCGGAGTGACGGCCGGAGGTTCATATATTGGCCTCCTATTGCTGGATGGGTGTGGAAGTTTCGCGCATGTGGCTCTGATACTGTGATCGGTAACACAGAGAAGTCACGATTACATCATCGCGACGCGACCATGTGAGTTACACTTTACAGCGACCAAGGATCAGGCTCTCACACGAGAGAAACGTAAGGTAGGGGAAGACGATGCCTGGCCATAATTCATATACTGTACAAGTTCACGTCAGACTGCATTCAGAACATTGTTTAACATTATTGGTAAATTCCTCTCATCGTCCACAGACCATTCTATAATTTGTATAAATGTATACGGTTTCCTCACTTGGCCGGTGTTTATACACGTACTTTCATATATGAGCAGATTGTTAGTCTTTTTAGAAACCATGCACTCAGGGGAGGGCTGGACTGGGGGGCAATTGTCCCCTGGGACGGTCATATGTCTGGGACAAGGGGCCACCACTGCTCCTGCTTGGTGCTATAAATGCAGCTCCGCTAGTGATACCACAGAGCTTGCAATTGCAATTTCGCTACACAAATGATATCACAGAGCTGGAATCCAAATGGAGCTACATTACACCTATTTCCATTGTAAGCTCTATGATACCATTAGTTAGTTTTAGATAAATTGTAAGCTCTGTAGCATCACTAGTGTAGCCCAAGTATATTTTAAAAGTGATTAAGACAGACCCCAGTATATGTTAATCAAAGGTCATTCATTTAAATCCATAGGTTAAACAATGTTTTAATTAAGGTCTTCATACCTGGGGAAAGGGTGCCATCTACTGGTCAGAGTCTCTAGGTACCAAGTTAATTATTATATTTTAAGACTAGCAAGAAGTACAGGTTAATTAAGTGTCTGTAACCTCAATTAAAGGGATATTAATACTTAAAATATTCAAAAACCTATGTTGTAGGGTTTTTCCCACTGAGTAAAACAGCAGCACTCCCACTGCTGAAATGTATTTTATTCAAAAGTAATTACAGCTCAAACTTTATTTTTTTTAGGTGCAATATCACAGTGGCCTGAATTTGTACAGTGGAGCTGTTGCTACACCGTCCTTTGGAGGATAAACCCTACAACTTTGTTTTCACATTTTAAATATTACTATTCCTTTTTAGATGTTAGTGTTCATTTAAGGTAATTTTTTTATTAACCGCAGGGGCAAAGCTGTGCCAGTATTGCTAGTACTATATTTATTGTGCATATA
The DNA here is from genome assembly GCA_037306005.1 of Rhinophrynus dorsalis. Classification (NCBI taxonomy): domain Eukaryota; kingdom Metazoa; phylum Chordata; class Amphibia; order Anura; family Rhinophrynidae; genus Rhinophrynus; species Rhinophrynus dorsalis. The sequence goes on from JBBDGT010000415.1 coordinate 23,420, forward strand.
CCATAAATTATACAGAAATATAAAAGAGTATGACTAGTAAATCCAATATAAATAGCAACGTATAAGTAATAATATATGCTTGCAATAAGAAAAATATTACATACCAATAATCTTGCAGAGAATCTCTCTCGCTCTCTCCTGTCCTGTCTTATCATTCGTATTATCTATATTTATATAATTTACAAGTAAGTTTTGCTGCACCTTTTTCTATTCAGAATGGATCATTTTGAATGAAGCGCAATATGCAATTCACCACACACAGTACGCCACTCAGTTTGACAAATGCTACAGACCAAACACTATACCCCATTCACCAGACTATATATGCAATACACTAAAAGCTATACTCAGTTCATCCAACGGTATATGGCAAACACTATAATTAATTCACCAAATACTATAATCCAAACTCTGTGTTATTCACCAAACGCAATACGCCAAAAGCTAAATGCAATTCAAACAGTATATTCCAAATGCAATTCGCCAAACGATACATACGCAATTCACCAAAAGCAATGTGCTACACCCAATTGCCAAAATAAATTCACAATTCGCCTAGCGCTGTACGCCAAATACTATACGCCATTTGCAAAAATGATGCAATATGCCAAAACTTATACGCAATTCATCAAACAGTATATGCCAAACGCACTACGCCAAACACTATACACCAAACGCAATAAGCTATTCACAAAATGCTATACGCAAGACGCTGTAGTAATTATCTCTAATGACTTAAAGGTAGGCAGGCAATGTAATAAAGCGGTGGGGAATGCAAGCAGGGTGATGGGTTGTGTATCTAGGTGCATTAGTAGCAGAAAAAGGGAAGTGGTCATGCCACTCTACAGATCTCTGGTTAGACCTCACCTAGAGTATTGTGTACAGTACTGGAGACCTAGAGTATTGTGTACAGTATTGGAGACCCCATCTCTAGAAGGATATATATACTCTAGAGTATTGTGTACAGTACAGGAGACCCCATCTCCAGAAGGATATAGATTCACTAGAGTATTATGTACAGTACTGGAGACCTAGAGTATTGTGTACAGTACTGGAGACCCATCTCCAGAAGGATATAGATACTCTAGAGTATTGTGTACAATACTGGAGACCTAGAGTATTGTGTACAGTACTGGAGACCTAGAGTATTGTGTACAGTACCAGAGACCCCATCTCCAGAAGGATATAGATACTCTAGAGTATTGTGTACAGTACCGGAGACCTAAAGTATTGTGTTCAGTACTGGAGACCTAGAGTATTGTGTACAGTACTGGAGACCCCATCTCCAGAAGGATATAGATACTCTAGAGTATTGTGTACAGTACTGGAGACCCCATCTCCAGAAGGATATAGATACTCTAGAGTATTGTGTACAGTACAGGAGACCCCATCTCCAGAAGGATATAGATACTCTAGAGTATTATGTACAGTACTGGAGACCTAGAGTATTGTGTACAGTACAGGAGACCCCATCTCCAGAAGGATATGGATACTCTAGAGTATTGTGTACAGTACTGGAGACCTAGACTATTGTATACAGTACCGGAGACCTAGAGTATTGTGTACAGTACCGGAGACCTAGAGTATTGTGTACAGTACTGGAGACCCCATCTCCAGACGGATATAGATACTATAGAGAGAATTCAGAGAAGGACTACTAAAATGGTGACTGGTTTACAGGAAAAGAAATATCAGGATAGACTAAAGGATCTGAACATGTATAGCTTGGAGGAGAGGAGAGAGAGAGGGGATATGATAGACACATTGAAATACATGAAGGAATTCAACAAAGTGCAGGAGGGAAGTACATTTCAAAGGAGAAAAATGTTAGGACAAGAGGCCATAGTCTAAAACTGGAGGGACACAGGTTTAGATGTAATGTAAGAAAGTTTTACTTCACTTAGAGGGTAGTAGATAAGTGAAATAGCCTACCAGCAGAAGTGGTAGAAGTTAATACAGTGACAGAATTTAAGCATGCATGGGAGATAGGCATAAGGCTGTCCTTAACTTAAGAAAAGACCAAGGACCAAAAAAAGGTTTGAGGTTTTTACAGTAGAAAAATGGGCCGAATGGTTCTTATCTGCCGTCAAATTCTATGTTTCTATGTTTATATATGCAATAAGAACATCTCTATACTCAGTGGGCAAAACACAATATACTATAGGCTATATGCAATGAGCAAAACTATAGTCCTCAGCAGCTGGAGGGCCACAGGCTGCCTGTCCTGGTACTAGATGCTCCTCCACCACATTGCTTCACAAAGTGTTCGAGAAGCCTCTAGCATCCAAAGGGTTAAGTCAGGACCATAAAAAACCCTATACACATAAAAATAACTGCGAAAAGCATTTCTCTTTCGATGTTAATGTTTATTTGGTTGTTGTTATTTACAAACGTTCTTAAAAGTGCTTATCTTTTTGCTGTTTCCATTTTCAGTAACGCTCTTCCTCTTTCAATTTTCAGTAGCGTTTTTCGTCTTTCAATTTTCAGTAACGTTCTTCCTCTTTCAATTTTTTGTGCCGTTCTCTCTCTTTCCATTCTCAGTAACGTTCTTCCTCTTTCAATTTTTTGTGCCGTTCTCTCTCTTTCCATTCTCAGTAACGTTCTTCCTCTTTCAATTTTCAGTAACGTTCTTTCTCTTTCCATTGTCGGTTTAGTTCTTTCTCTTTCAATTTTCAGTAAGGTTCTTCCTCTTTCAATTTTCTGTGCTCTTCTTTCTCTTTCAATTTTCAGTAACGTTCTTCCTCTTTCAATTTTCTGTGCTCTTCTTTCTCTTTCAATTTTCAGTAACGTTCTTCCTCTTTCAATTTTCTGTGCCGTTTTTGCCCTTTCCATTTCCAATAATGTTCTTCCTCTTTCCATTTTTTTACCGTTCTTGATCACCATGTCTTCTCTATGGATTTCTTTCTGCTCTTTACATATTTCAATCACCGTATTTGTAGGTGCCGATTCCTGCCCTTTGTAAGTAGCAACCAGGGTATTGATGTCTGGAGCCTCTGGTTCAATCTGGGTATCAATATCTACAGAGGATGGTTTCTGCTCTGTGTATGAACCCGTCTGAGTTCCAACCTTTACAGAGACTTCCTTCTCTACATATTCCTCTACCTGGGGCCCGCTGTCAAAAAAGCATGGTAAAGCTCCATAATAAAGATCCGTCTGCCTTTCATCTATGGCACTGGGCTTATAGCAATATTTAAAAAATACAAAATACAAAATAGCTAATAACACGAAAAGTGCAATTAGCACACTGAACAGTACAATGTAATCCCGCATAATCTCATTTTCATCAGAAGCTGCTGGAAGCTCTTCCACCACAGGGTTCAACCGAATCTGTTCAGGTACAGGTCTGAAGTCTCCAGGTGCTGATTTTGAGACCAGAAATAAAATGATGTATATCCACCACAACTTTGCAGTCACTAGACAAGCCATTGCTCTCCACCAATTGGGTAAACTAAATGATTATTGACAGTTGACACACTGCCTTATAGTCACATTCTCCAAGCCTGCATCAGTATGGACACTGTGATGTCACAGCGCCATTTCACTCACTGAGTCCTGTAATGTTACCAGAGATCTACTTCCTGTCTCCACTACAAGAATCACAGCTCTGTTTTGTTTGAGACTATGGATCCTGCAGTCTCATTAACCATTTCAGTGCCAGGGTCTTGGGGAATTTACTGTACCTTGCTGGCCAGACACATTTTCACCAGTTTTGCTTGTCATCTGTTAAGACATGATTTCCATTGGTAACTTTCTAGTTATATATTGAAAACGAGATAAAGTTATTTCACAACAAATACTACTTTTCCATGGTTCATCATAAAAACTAAATTTTGCATTATTCGACAAGGTATGATGTCATAAATATAAAAAGAATTGTGAAAAAAAAAGTACTTGTTTTGCCGCTATTATAAACTATATATCAAACACATTTTTGTTGGTAGCCAAAATTTCAATTCACGAACCTCCTGAGTACAAAAATACTAACTATGTATAATTTTATCATGGGTACTCATTGATAATTAGTAAAATAAGCTGTGGGTATATAATGGTTAAAACACAATTCTCCATTTAGCTAGTATATATATATATACACACATACACATACACACATATATATATTTCCACATATTAAACATTACTATCCCTTTAAACTGTAGGTCTGCTCCAGAATTGCTGTGAAGGTGACCCCATACCCCTATACATGAGAACGTCAAACTGTCAGACTGCACAGGAATCCCCTTGACCCAACGGGTTGTGTGTGATTTTCATAACTATCATTTTAGGGATAGGGGATCACCTTAAAGGGATAGTAATTAATGCTTGAATTAAAGTTCAGGTCTGAGACTTCTTTATATTTTTTCTAACACTCAGCACCACATTTTAACACTTACAGTGTTGCTGTTCAACCACAATTCAAGTAGAAAGGATCCACCTTCCGCCCCTTTTCCTGCATCACGCTTCCTCTCAGTCTGATCCGCATGGAGCGGGGTGAGGGACAATCGTCAATAAGCAAAAGGAAAATCCTATTCTCCTTCCTCAAGGGGGACAGGGTTTTCCTATTAGTTACTGAGAGAATATTGACCCTCGCTGCGTCTGTCCGATCCCACATCCGGAATCCAGATCTAATGGGAGGCGGCCAGAACGGGCGGCAGGGGGATCCTTTCAGATTCAATTCATTATTTTTTACCATCGATTTATTGGGATACTATTGTTTCATCATAAAAGCAGCTCTAATTAGTCATCATAGTATTTGGACTTTGAAGAGTGTTATATCAGTTCTGTAAGAGTTGTAGTATAAGAGTAATTCAATGACAAAGTATCCCCCTCCCGCCCCTTTTACTGATGTAACACTGCTCAGCCAGATCAGAAGGGATGTGCCCAGGTAGACTCCAGAGAGAGACAATTTTCAATTAAGATAAGGGAAAATCTGAAAAGCTTGTCAAGGGGGGCAGGGATTTCATTGTTCTCATAGGAAGAAGATTGTCCCCTTCTGTTATCTGTCTGGTATATGGACTGGATTCCACATCTGAGAAGAGATGGCTTACACTAGGTAAAAGGGGTGGGAGGGGAAACTTTGCTTGTGAATATCTCTCAAACCATAAAGGTCTGAGAGATAAGACTTATATCGTTCTTCATGTTTTTTTAATGCCTACAAAATAAAATAAAGATATAACGAAGAATTACTATCCTTTTAACCATATCAATCCTTTTATTATTCTTATTGAGGCCAGCATTATTTAGAAATCTAACATCTTCAGAAACTCACCGGCAAACATCTTGCAGTAGAGGCATCTGTACACCTGCGCTGTACGTCTGTCTGTATCTTAAAGGGGAACATTCACGTAAGAAAAACTTTTGTGTAGTGTCTTCAGTCGCTACAACAAGATTAGCTGCGTTTCTTTTTTTTTTTTTTTTTTTATTAACTTCCTACTATGGAAGATTTGAAGAGTTAAAATGTGGCACTTCTGTGTTCCGCAGCACCCTGTATGTGTGGCACAGCGCTGCATGACTTCCCGCCTCCGTCCCAGCTGCCCCAGGGAGTGCGTTCACGCTACCCTTCGTGGGGCATTTCTGTGGGCTGTCATTACAGCAAGCTCCGATTACCATGCTACTGAGGGTGCAAGCTCAGGAACATGGTAAATGGAGCTTGCTGTAACGATAGCCCTCAGAAATGCCCCACGAAGGGAAGCGTGAACGTGCTTCCTGGTGCAGCTGGGACATAGATGACACTGAAGGGGGCGCTGCAACGGATATACTATTCCTCCACGGCCAAGGAGACTCCAAACATGTTTGCAATAAAAAAAATTGTATTCGTCCTTGAATTCGGCTTGAAGCCGTGGTGAGAAGGAGAAATATTGTTACACATTAATAGATGTGCTACATCAGTTGACTGGCATCTGAAGCAGTCTCAGTTTCTGTGTTTGATGCAGCTGGGAGAGAGGCGGGAAGTCATGCAGCGCTGTGCCACACGTACAGGGTGCCAAGGAAACCAAAGTGCCACATTTTAACTCTTCAGATCTTCCACTGTAGGAAGTTTAAAAAAAAAACAAAGAAAACAACTCAGCTGATCTTGTTGTAGAGATTGAAGACACTACAAAAAAGTTTTTCTTATGTGAATGTTCCCCTTGAAAGGGATAGTAATACTTAAAATGTAAAAAAATATATGTTGTAGGGTTTATCCCCCTGAGTAAAATAAGGGTACTCCCACTGCTGAGAGATATTTTATTAAAAAATTATAACAGCTTAAACATGAATTTTTTAGGTGCAATATCACAGTGGCCTGAAAATTTACAGTGGCGCTGTTGCTACAACATCCTATGGACTGCTCTGGTCCATAGACCATAAATCGCTATAGGCTGGTGTAGCAACAGCGCCACTGTAAATTTTCAGGCCACTGTGATATTGCACCTAAAAAATTCCACTTTGAAAATTAATAAGTTTTGAATGAAACACCTTTCAGCAGTGGGAGTACTCTTGTTTTACTCAGGGGGATAAACCCTACAACATATTTTTTTTTTGAATTTTAAGTATTACTATCCCTTTAAATACTGAAATTAACCCTGTGGATACCAACACCGGCTGACTGAGATTTGAAAACCCGGTTGTTTGAGCAGGGACAAGCAAATTCTCCCTGCACGCGAAACCGATGTATTAACAACTCTGTGAGTATTGGTATTATAATATTCAGAATTGATGAACTAGCGCTCCAACTATCAAATTTGTCCACTTGCACTGCCTTTTCTTTTCATCCCGTTCTAGACCACTGTCCCTTCTGCTGTCTGACCTGCGATTGGCTTATTCAGTTCTAGACCACTGTCCCTTCCGCTGTCTGACCTGTGATTGGCTTTTCCTGTTCTAGACCATTGTCCCTTCCAATGCCTGAATCGTGATTGGCTCATCTGGTTCTAGACCATTGTTCCTTCCAGTGTCTGACCTGCGATTGGCTTTTCCTGTTCTAGACCATTGTCCCTTCCAGTGTCTGAGCTGTGTCTAGACCACTAAGGCTCCTGTACCAGGTAGAAGTGGACTAAGTCTGGACTGAACTAACCTTTATGTAGGAGACACAATAAATATTCCCCAAATCCCCATTTATTTGTGGGCGCCTTTAACCCCAGAGCACTAGAGACATTGCAGATGCATTGGGAAGCAATATACTGACATTTTTCTTGCATTCAAGGGGTTAAGTTTCCATTTAAGTCAATGAGGAATTTTATTTGCTCCCAGTGGGGCAGTTGCTGCAGAATTCATCCAGGTCTATAGTTCTCATCGCCCTCATTGTCTAATGTGCATATCATTCAGGAGACAGGGACGGACAATGCCGGAGCACAGGTGCCTCTTCAGCAAGATGTGTGAGTTGTTTTCTGCAGGTCTTTCTCCAAAGAAGTTAGATTTCTATATAATGACGGACTTACTAAGGATAATACAAGGACTGATACACTTAACTGTATAGTAAAGATTAATTGGGGGGCACTTTTACATGCGTAATAGTTCCGCTTCACCTTAATTTGATTTTTTTAATTTCTGCCCCACGGAGCCCCAGAATTTCTATACTTTTATTTGTTTCTACAAAAGGTCCAGGACCTCAGTCAGGAACAGGAGCCAATATTGCTAGTATCCGAGTTAACCCTTTGAGTGTCAGACAGGTGTCCAGTTATGCCTCTCTGGCACTCAAAGAGTTAATACAATTGTGCTTCTCATGTTTCCACCTTACTGTGTTGTATTGTACTGATAGTGTCGCCTCACGTGTGGCTCCCTAAATGTTCCTAATTATCCCAGTGATTGGATCAATAGTACCCTTAATTTAGGTGCTTACTTGGGGCTCCGCAATGCAATGCAGACCTTCCTAGCAATGAAGAGTTTAAAAGACATATTCAAATCAATGGAAAGTTGTATTTGTTCGTTGTGGTGCATTTGCTATAGAACCACACTTTCCCCCTTGTTCTCAGCCCTTAGTGTAAGCAGGCAGATCTCGCCTGTAATCTGGGGGACACGCAGGGAATATACAGGTTTCAGGGCTGCACAAAGCAGAACCCTGCAGTTCACGTTACCAGACAAAGGGGAGATCTGCACAGTGACCTCAGTAAGAAGCCAGGACCACTGCTCTCTCTCTGATACCAGCTGGGATAAGAATTGGCTTCAGCACTGAAGGGATTTTAAGAAAAACTGCTAACTCATTTTTTAACCCTATAAGGACCAGAGTGGTGTGCAATGCATTGTGAAGCACCCTTTGAGTGCCAGAGGTGTACGGTGTGTGTTATATATATATAAAAGCAAATACAGAAAGCACTGGTGCACATCCACATTTTCATCACCATTAACCCTTTACTCTGCAGCATTGTGTCTGCATATCACTACTATATTAAAGATGAGGATTTGGTCACATCATAAGGCCATAGAATGCTAAGCTTGCTATCAACGCCAAAGTGCCTCATTTTGTCAAATATCTAACCTTAATATGCTTTGTCTTATGGGCTGAATCGCTCCTGAATCTCCTGAGAGTCAGCTCATAAGACAAAGCATATTAAGGTTAGGTACTTGACAAAATGAGGTACCTTAGCATTGATAGCTAGCTTAGCATTCTGTGGCCATATAATGTGACCAAATCCTCACCTTTAATATAGTAGTGATATGCAGGCACAATGCCGCAGAGTAAAGGGTTAATGGTGATGAAAATTTGGATGTGAACCAATACTTTGTGTATTTGCTTTTAGCTATTTTGGTCAAAACTGGTTGCACTCCAGCAAGTTTAAATGTGTTTTTGTCTTTGGGTGTGCTTACCAAAACCTGGACTGGAATTATATTATATATATATATATATATATATATATATATATATACACTAGCAATGTGGGAAGGCGTTGCCCGTCATATTATTTAGACAGAGAGACATTGTGTGAAACAGAAATATGCAGTGTTACAGACACTCACTTAAAGAGACAGAGCGTGTTACACACTGTGAAACGCAGGCATACAGAGACACACACACATACACGGACGTATGTCACATATGTAGACAGTGTGTGACAGACGCAGTGGTGATGTAGATATGCTGATAAGAGTTGTAAAAAATGTTTTAATTGCAGCTCTTCAGCTTGATTAATAAGACCTTGTATCCTTACAGTTGAAGCGAGTGTGCTGTGTTACTTGGTGAATAAGGCCCTGTATCCTTACAGTTGAAGTGAGTGTGCTCTGTTACTTGGTGAATAAGGCCCTGTATCCTTACAGTTGAAGTGAGTGTGCTGTGTTACTTGGTGAATAAGGCCCTATATCCTTACAATTGAAGTGAGTGTGCTCTGTTACTTGATGAATGAGGCCCTGTTATCACGGTCCCCGTGATTATCTGTCAATCTCTGTAGGTATACATTTGCATTGGAGGAGTCTGACTGGCCCGCCCAGGATGTGCCTTTATATGCTAGGCTTGGGCACTTGTCAATTGCCCTTTCATGGTGTTGTGTTGCTGCGCCTAGTTATTGCTCTCCAGTGTCTCCTGTGTACCGACCCGGCTAGTCTGACTCTCCTTCTGTTCCTGCTTCGTGATCAGACCCGGCTCTGGCTGACGACCCTGCACCGTGATCTGACCCGGCTCTGGCTGACGACCCTGCACCGTGATCTGACCCGGCTCTGGCTGACGACCCTGCACCGTGATCTGACCCGGCTCTGGCTGACGACCCTGCATCGTGATCCGACCCGGCACTGGCTGACGACTCCGCTCCGTGATCCGACTCGGTTCTGGCTCCTGATCCTGCTCCGTGATTGTTCCACTCTCCGGTGGTGTTCCTGCGACTCAGTCATCCGGTTCCGGCTACTGCTCCTGTCCGGTTGCTGCTCCTGTGTACTCTGGTCGCGTGGGCGACATTCTGACTGTTCTCAGTTTCCTCGCTCATTTCGCTGTAGCCGAGGTTGCCTGCCTTGTTCTCGTGGCATTGCTCTTTTCAAATGTACAAGATTAACCCTTGCACTGCCGGTAGTCTCCGATTACGTGCCACTTTGATACATTGCCAAGCTCCGGTGATTCTCTGAGCCTTTACACTCTTGAGCCTCCGCTTTACGCTATACCAGTCCTTGCAGAGCTCCGCTTGTTCGATGCCCAGTGAGCATCGTGATTACGCTGGTTGTCAGTGGTAGTCCATTCGCTCTTGCATCAAGGATTCTGGGTGACACCTTGTGGGTGTCTGGGCAGTACCTCATTCGCTCAAAGTGCTTATCCCAACTGCACTACTCTGTGCATCGGCTCTTCATAGCTTGGGCAATTCCGTTCTACTGTGGCCTCCCAAGGGCTGGCATATTTCCGTGGCAGACGCAGGGTTACTCGATACTCATTCAGGGCGATTTCTATTCTGGTTACATCAAATTGGCAGTAGCAATCCTCATAAGCCCACTGTGGTGGTACGGGCTCAGCGTAGAGCAACAGGGGCTCATCCTGCTTATGCTTCAAGAGTGTTACAGCGCTTCTCCTGAGTTCCTGATTTACATTTAAAGACTATTACCATAGACTGCTATATATCTCCTGGGCGTTGGTCAATCTAGTCTGAGCCTTACCAGTTGCTCCACTTTATCCTCTATGCACTACTGTTTGTAGTTAACTCCAATCTCTGTTCATATTGCCTGTTCTTACCTTTACTAGCCTCTAGGGGCAGTGTTGTTCATTTTTTTTTTCAATAAACTGTGTTTTACGTTACAACCCGGTCTGAGTGTCAGTAAAACCGTAACAGTACTAAAGGGCCATGACCTCAGGCGGAAAGAGTGACGGTAATACACAGAACCTCCACTGGAGGATGGATGTTCATGAGCAACGCTTAGATCAGTTGGCATTGGCCATGTAGACCTTCCTTGAACGTACGGTACATCTTGATAAGCCGAATCAAAATCCGGTGGTCCCCCCAGTTATGACACCGGATAATAGTTCTGGTCAATGCTTGGTCCCGCAGAGAAGTCTAACGACGGCGGCGCCGTTACCAGTAAGATATGATGGTGAACCCACATTGTGCAGGGGTTTCCTTAATCAGCTAGAGATCGTCCTCAAACTTACACCTCATGCATTTCCGAGTGACCGTAGCAAGGTGGGGTTCATGGTGTCCCTGTTAACTGGCAAAGCCCTGGCATGGGCAAATCCGTTATGGGAACAGGCTAAACCTTGCACTTTGTGCTTTAAAGAATTTGTTAAACAGTTCCGTAGAGTCTTTGAGGTATCTGGGCGAGCTACGTCCGCGGCCAAAAAACTGTTGTCAATGCAGATGGGCGATCAGACTGCAGCCGAATATGCTATAGAATTTCGTATTCTAGCTGCAGAGATGGCATGAAATAATGAGGCACTCCTGGCAGCATTTGCCCAAGGGCTCTCGGATGCTATCAAAGATAAGATTGCTGCCAGGGAGGTACCCACTGATTTGGATGAGTACATCGAATATGTGATACTCATTGAGACTCGTATGCGCGAGAGGCGCTTGACTAAGAGGGCAACTTCCAAAATCCATGGGCATGAGAGATTGTTTAACCCACCCTCTCCTCCCATTTCTCCGGTCCGTGTACCTGATACTGGGGAACCTATGCAGATTGGTTTTACTAGGCTGTCTAAGGAGGAGAGGGCGTATCGTAAAAGACAAGGATTATGCCTGTATTGTGGCAAAAATGGGCATTTGTTGCGCACCTGTCCGGTGAGGCCGGGATACGCACGCACCTAGGGTACCTTGGGGGACAGGCCCTAGGTGGTGTACAGTCGTCCTCAGATCCTTGCTCCTTGAAACCCACTATACCTGTGAGTTTTCTTCTAGGCGACCAGGTTGTGGAAGCACTAGCCCTGGTAGATTCTGGTGCTGCTGGCTATTTCATGGACCAGGCATTTGCTGAAAGACATAATATTTCTCTGTCTGAAAGAGACACTCCGCTAGCCATTGAGGCTATTGATGGCAGACCTCTTGAACCAGCACTCATCACAATGGAGACTACTCTCCTTACTATGACTGTGGGGGCCCTCCATAAGGAGGAGGTTCGTTTCCAGATTATTCGTTCACCCCATCATGCGGTCATTCTGGGGTTCCCTTGGTTGACAGTGCACAATCCCCAGTTTGACTGGCAGACATGTGAAGTCAAAGCATGGTCAGAATACTGCACTAATCACTGTCTATCCCGTCCCGTTAAGATTATGTGTACATCCCCTTCTCTGCCAGCTGAATACAGCAAGTTCAGCGACGTTTTCAGTAAAGGGGAGGCTAGCGCTCTGCCGCAGCATCGGCTATGTGACTGCGCTATTGATTTGCCCCAGGGAGTGGTTCCACCGAGGGGTAGGACGTACCCATTGTCATGTGATGAGACTAAGGCAATGGAGGAATACATTGAGGATGCTCTCAAACGAGGGATTATTCGCAAATCATCCTCTCCGGCAGGTGCAGGGTTCTTTTTTGTGAAAAAGAAAAATGGCGAGTTGCAACCTTGTGTTGATTACCGTAGGCTCAATAAGATCATGTCCAAAAATGCATACCCCATTCCACTCATCATAGAGTTATTTGATAGGTTGAAAGGCTCCTCTATTTTCACTAAACTCGATTTACGAGCTGCCTACAATTTAATAAGGATCAAGGCCGGTGATGAGTGGAAGACAGCCTTCAATACAAGGTCAGGACACTACGAATACCTAGTCATGCCATTCGGACTATGTAATGCACCTGCCGTATTCCAAGAGTTCATCAACGATATCTTCTGCGATATGTTACAGTCCTGTGTAGTGGTATATCTGGACAATATTTTGATCCACTCAGCTAATTTAACCCAGCATATACAGGATGTCTCTGAGGTATTGCTTCGTTTGCGCAAGAACAAATTGTTCTGTAAACTCGAAAAATGTGAATTTCACTGTTCTCAAGTACCCTTTTTGGGTTTCGTGATTTCTAAAGATGGCATAGCTATGGACCAAGAGAAGTTGGCTGCAGTCCTTAAATGGCCACGACCCAAGGGGTTAAAAGCTATTGAAAGATTACTGGGCTTTGCCAACTATTACAGAAAATTCATTCAGAACTTTTCTACGATTACTAAACCTCTCTCTGACTTAACGCATAAGGGCGCAAATCCCTCTCAATGGTCTGAGGCAGCTGAACAGGCCTTCGTTACTCTCAAGCAGGCATTCGCATCTGCCCGTATTCTGTGCCATCCTATCCCTACTCTGCCTTTTACCCTGGAAGTTGATGCCTCCGAGGTTGGGGTAGTATCACGGTGCCCGTGATTGCTGCAGTTCCTTGTCTGTCACCAGTAGGGGGCTTCTATTGGCTGTCTGCAGATAGCCCGCCTCTTATTGCCTATTTAAACCTGGATTGGGCACCCTTTGAGTGCCCTTTCGTGTTGTTTCTGACTTTCCTGCTATCACTATGCTAGGCCTCTGTTCCAGTGTTCCTGAGTTCCTGATCTCATGTGTTCCTGAGTACCTGTTTGCTACTGTTCCAGTGTTTACTGCCTGCTGAGTTGTTCCAGTCCTGGTTCCGGCCTAGTCTCTGGTGTTGCTGTTCCTGCGGTTCTTCAACTCTGCTGTTTCCTGACCTGACTGATCGTTGCTGGTTCCTGTCATCGCATCGCCTGTCTCCTGTATCCTGGTGACCTGTTGCTCGGTCGCGTTGGCGACATTGTTTGTTACACCAGTGTGCGGTCACTGGTTTGCTCCAAAGCCTATCGGCTATACTCTCCTGAGTTGGTCCCAGCGTGTGGACGCTGGTTTGCTCCAAAGCCTTGCGGCTATACGAACACACTTGTTACACCAGTGTGCGGTCACTGGTTTGCTCCAAAAGCCTTGCGGCTATATTACTTGTTTGTTACACCAGTGTACGGTCACTGGTTTGCTCCAAAGCCTATCGGCTATACAGTCCTGTGTTGGTTCCAGCGTGCGGACGCTGGTTTGCTCCAAAGCCTTGTGGCTAACTACTTGTTTGTTACACCAGTGTGCGGTCACTGGTTTGCTCCAAAGCCTATCGGCTATACTATCCTGAGTTGGTCCCAGCGTGCGGACGCTGGTTTGCTCCAAAGCCTTGCGGCTATACAAAACTCGCTTGTTACACCAGTGTGCGGTCACTGGTTTGCTCCAAAAGCCTATCAGCTATACAATCCTGTGTTGGTCCCAGCGTGCGGACGCTGGTTTGCTCCTAAGCCTTGCGGCTATACAAACTCGCTTGTTACACCAGTGTGCGGTCACTGGTTTGCTCCAAAGCCTATCGGCTATACAATCCTGTGTTGGTCCCAGCGTGCGGACGCTGGTTTGCTCCTAAGCCTTGCGGCTATACAAAACTTGCTTGTTACACCAGTGTGCGGTCACTGGTTTGCTCCAAAGCCTATCGGCTATACAAGTCAGTATTGGTCCCAGCGTGCGGACGCTGGTTTGCTCCAAAGTCTTGCGGCTTTACGATTCCCCTGTTGGTCTCAGTGTGTGTACACTGGGTTGCTTACGATCCTGTCAATTTGCCATTACCATCTGACTACTGCTACTATCTCTGGCCTGCCCTGCCCGGTATTGGTAAGGCCGGTATAACCTTTTGCCACATTCCATCTGAGGTTGCCTTACCCGGTATTGGCAGGGCCGGTAGAGCCTACATTGTGAATCTTTTGAGGCTGCCTTGCCCGGTAAATTGGTAAGGCCGGTAGAACCGTTATGCTATTCCATCTGCAGGTTGCCTTACCCGGTATTGGCAAGGCCGGTAGAGCCTAACATTCTGCTACTTCAGACTGTCCTGTCCGGTATATTGACAGGACCGGTAGAGTCTGCCTTCTGTCTTGTTATATTCTGTATATATCTGTATGTATGTGTTTGCCATCCTACGTTATCAATTTATTATTTCAATAAAATTGATTTTTACCTAAAACTTGTGACAGTACGAAAGGGCCATGACCTCAGACAGCAAAGGTGAAGGTAAAGCACAGAATATCCATTGGAGGATGGATGTGCACGAGCAACGTTTGGATCAGTTGGCAGTTGCAATTCAAACGATCCTTGAACGCACGGTACTTGCTGACAAATCTAACTCTAGCCCGGTGGTCTCGCCAAGTCAGACACTGGAAAGTGATACCAGACCCCTAGGGGGTACTGTTAAAGGGTTAACGGCTTCTGCACCCTTGCCGCTAAGATATGATGGTGACCCTAGTCTCTGCAGAGGGTTCATCAACCAACTCGAAATCTTTATGGAATTGACGGCACACGCATTTCCCAATGATCGTAGTAAAGTGGTGTTCACAATATCATTGCTCACTGGCAGAGCATTGGCTTGGGCTAACCCCTTGTGGGAGAATGCTAAACCTTGTACTAAGAACTTTAGAGAATTTGTGCGTTCCTTTCGAAGAGTGTTTGCGCCTCCTGGTAGAACCACCTCTGCTGCCAAACGCCTTATGGAGATACATCAGGGCAGGCATACCGTGGGCGACTATGCCATCGAATTCCACACATTGGCAGCAGAGGTAGGTTGGAATAACGAGGCATTATTGGCAGCTTTTTCTCAAGGCCTGAATGACCACATTAAGGACGAAATCGCTGCTAAAGATCTACCTATTGATCTAGATGACTACATTGAGTATGTTATGATAATTGACTCCAGAATACGTGAGAGATCAATTGCCAGAGATCGTAAGATACGGTCAAAAAATAATGAGCCTAGTAGCATGTTTTGCCCACCCATCCCTCCCCTGGCATTGAAGTCTAGTGAACCTGTACGGGAGACAAGTGAACCTATGCAAATAGGCTTCACTAGACTATCCAAGGCTGAGAGACCAGGGGCTAGATTTAAAGGCAGCCGTTAGGAAAAAAAATCACTAACGGGTGCGTTAAGTGACATGTTGCAATTCAAAGATCCGTCTAAAGACCAGCTAACGGCAGTTGTAGAATCCTTACGGCCGATACACTTACGTGCATTCAGACGCATGGAAAAACATACCCCAGAGATATTCAAAGGCTTGCGGTACTGATAACGGCTGAAAAAAAGACACACCTAACGGCTAAAAGTTAAGACCCACTTTTCTTAGCCGTTAGACACTTAACGGCCAAAACAAAACACCCGTTACATAGTAAAATACACAAAAGGCTTACCGCACAACCATGTAAATGGGAAAATTAACCCGTGCAATGCCAAAACAACACAAAAACATGTACACACAACACAAATCACTAAACACACACCAACAACCAACACCACAGGGACAACGACACACAAAAAAACAACAACACAACATGGCACGGAACAATGGGGGTCATCACACAAAGCGGACACCTGCAAATACAAGCTCACCTGGGCAACATCAACACGCCACCTGCACCCCACAACTGCACGTCCGCAAATGGCACACACAGAACAAGCACAACACACCATATCTTATCACACAAACACACCTGCAAACACTTACCTGGACAAAAACAACTCACCATTGGTCAGCACTCACCTCATCACCACACCCACACAACGCCCTAGCAAGTACTTAAAGGGACAACTCAACACACTCACTTGTGGCTTGTTTTCCACTCAGGGAGAGAGAGAGAGATAGAGAGAGAGAGAGAGAGAGAGAGAGAGAGAGAGAGAGAGAGATAGATAGATAGATAGATAGATAGATAGATAGATAGATAGATAGAGACAGATAGAGACAGATAGAGAGAGCAAACAGTATGTTGGGTTACATATTGTTGTGAAGGCTGCGGAGAAGGCGTGCAAGGGAGAGAGCTGGGGAACATCAGCAACCTCCAAGCATGCCTGATCAACAGCCACCACCTGTTGCAAGTGAGGAGGCTCTGGCTCAGCAGCCACACAGGAGCCCATCCCCACCTGGAGGGCACAGGATGTATAGACGACCACCAAGGCCCAGGGTATACCGCCCAAGGGTCACCCTCTTTGGAATGACCGATGATGAGGTAATTGATCGCTACAGGTTGAGGCCTGACAGCATCATTGCCTTGTATGAGGTCATCAAGGAGCAGGTGGATCCCATCTACATCCACAACCATGCCCTAACTGGCCTGCAGAAACTACTCTGTGCCATACACTTCATGGCAAGCGGGGCCTTCCAGTCCACTGAGGGTTACGCATCTGGCATGTCACAGGCCACATTCTCCAGGGTGCTGGCCCAGGTCCTGCCAGCCCTCAAAAGCAAGGCCAGTACCTATATACATTTCCCCACCACCGACATGGACTGGATACAAGTCAAGCAGGCCTTTTACGCCAGGGGAGGCATGCCCAGGCTCATGGGTGCTATAGATTGCACCCATGTCCGAATTAAGGCCCCAGCACGTGACGCACAGATATTCATCAACAGGAAGAACTTTCACTCCATCAATGTGCAGATGGTGTGTGACAGCCATATGAGTATAATGAATGTCTGTGCAAAGTATCCTGGCAGCTCACATGATTCATACATTCTCCAAAACTCCTCAGTCCACAGAGATTTCAAGAATGGAACTTTTACAGGGGGATGGCTTTTTAGGTGAGTTCACAATACAAAATCACATCACATACACAGGCGTACACACAACGCTGCTTAGCATGCTCCTGACCCACAGCTACTACTTCTACCACACAAAACATCATTCACACAACATGTGCTCCCTGTCTCACCATGTCACTCACATTACACAGGTGATGCTGGCTATGGATGTAAGTCCTGGCTACTGACCCCTCTGGCCAATCCCCGAACACATGCCCAGGAAAGCTACAACCAGGATCATGGCAGAACGAGGAATGCCATTGAGCGGACCTTTGGCCTCCTCAAGTCAAGATTCCGATGTCTGGACCACTCGGGGGGAGCACTGCAGTATGCACCTGGAAAGGTGTGCGACATCATTGTGGCGTGCGCAATACTGCACAACATCGCAGTGGACACCAGGCTGCTGGAGCACATCCAGGCCCCCCCCCATACAGGAAGTGCCCATGGACATCGGACACGTTGAGGAGACCCTGAGAGGGACACAGATCAGAGACAGGCTCATCACGGAACACTTTACATGTGAGTATAACACAGGCATGCAAACAATCCATGCAAGTCCCCCATCAGTCCTGTCACACTAACCACACTGCACATTTTGTTCTGTCTCACCCCACAGGAACAGTGACACAGCACTGCACTTGCAGCGGACGTGGCAAATTGTGTGTGTGGACTCAAAAACCATCCTCCATTTCACTCTCCACGTTGACATACAGACCCCAAGGATATCACGCACACCCTCAGGAGAAACAAGGTACAACACATAACCCATGTTCATCGCCTTACAGGGCTTGATTGACAGCAGCTAACTTGATTTGCCATGAGCATAGCCAGAGCAACCATGCTAGCCTTGTAGCGAAAGAGTGTTATCCAATGCTATGCATTGGATAATACTCCGTCACATCAGGGGTTAAAGGGCCATTGGACTCAATATGGGACCTGTACTGTGCTAGAGCTGAGAAGAGCAGCACAGGGGTGGATGTTTAGTGGTATGGGCACACAATGTAGAGGTCATGAGACGTAGATCAGATTACCAGGGACACCATGCAGACCTGTGAGTGTGCAGACATATGTGCCCCCGACATGAATACACACATCAACAAATGTGTCCTAACAGTTCCATGGAACAAATGACATTGGGCTGCCACTGTCACATTAACAGTGGCACCCCAAATTCATTACTTCCATGGAGCTCTCAGAACACTTGTTGATGTGTGTATCCATGTCAGGGGCACATATCCATAGGGCTGGGGCACATGTCCTTAGTTCTCCACATAATTGGTTACAGATGAGTACACAACACATTGTCAAGCAATGGTTTGTGTACTCACCTGTAACTGTGAAAATTGAGGGGATCAAAAAGACTAAATTGTTGTTGCTTGATGATCAGTTCAGGTCAACTGCTCCAAATCCTGTCCTCTTCTTCCACAGGCATCCGTAACATGATCCATCCTTGAACTGAAGATCTTCCATGTGACTGGATTGATGTCTTGACATCACCTTCATGGAGATCACCCCTTGCTGTTTATGTTGATGTTGTTGGTGATGTAAAGTTTGACCTGAGGTTCACACAAACCTCTACTGGATCATTTTCATATAGACACAGAAAACACTAATTCCTGAGTTTTATAACCTGTACAGTTAGGATGCTCAGCTACAGAGTTGTCAAACCTTGTGGACAACACATGAGCTGGGCAGCAGTGTTACTAAAGTACTATTTTTTTGTTTCAAAGTTCATTTAGTGTTCTCATACAGGTGTTCAATGCATATAGGCAATACACAGAAAACACATGTACATCCTAATGTACTTTGAGACACAATAAAGATGAACCATCACCATTCTATCTGTGTCTGTAGGAGGATATATTTGAGAACACAGTTGTCAATGCGTTACCACACCCAGGGTAGAGTATCCCCATACATGGAAAGGCATCACCCATATCACAGGACTCCACCACTTGTTTGCAAGTGAGTGGACTCAGTGATGTATTCACGCTAACAGATGGTGGCAGTGATACACTAATGTGTTGTGGGAGTGATAAAGAGGTGATAAAGGGGACATACTTCCACAGTGAATTCCTGTCCACAGTTAATGTGTTGCTCAGTATAATCAATGTTCAGTGATATTGCTCCACTGGGACATATCACAGTACATGACCAAGTGGACAAGTGTTTTCACTGGGGAAGTCTGTTACACCCTTAGAAAAAACAACAAGTCAACTTACTGGAGGCCCCAATGCTCACCCCAGGATATCAATGTGTGTGCTACACATTGAAATCCTAGGTTGAAAACATTGGCTTCCCCAGTCAGTCTGTTGCACAATGAGTGTGTGAATCCAAGACAATATGGATACATGTCCCATTTATCTGTCCTGCTTGTTATCTCACCGCTAAGCTGTTTGTTTGGTTATCCCCTTAACCCTCTGAGTGCCAGAGTGGTACCCATCGCATTTCTTTGCAATGCGTTGCCTACCACTCTGGCTATCAAAGGGTTAAACACTACATATGATGTAGATGAATGTTCAATGTTGTACCAAATGTTGGGCTAAGGGGAATGTTTTGTTATGCAAAATCAACACACAACATTGCCATATAACACAGTTGTGTAATACGGCAACAGGGATGTTTTTACAGTTGATTTTGTACAACGATGTGTGTGTGAACCCATGTTGTAACATCCCACAAACATCTTACCTAGGCAGGAGTTGTATTCACTGAATTGTTTGGCAATGCATTGGAGACAACTCTGCCACCCAAATCTATGACCAAATTCAAAGCAGATCAGACAGGATTCAAAAGCACAATGTTCCTTTATTCAGGGGAAATGTAACATGTTGGGCATTTTATTTTTTTTTCTTGGGGGGGGGGGGCTTAGACTGTGTGGCAGAAGTGGATAACCTGGATGATCTCCTGGTCACCCTTTGCCCCCTAGGTGTGGCTTCGGGGGTCACATTAGAGGGGGTGGTGGGGGCAGTGGATCCCTCTGTGGAGCGCAGGTTTTCCCTCTCCAAACGTAAGTCCTCCCTGCGGTTCAGCTCTCTCAACTCCACCAGTAGCTGTGCAAGCAGGTCCATCACCCCCGTGTGTAGCTGATGGAGTTGAGTGTTGATCCTCATGACCTCCGACTCCAGGGCATGGATCCTTGCCTCTATCCTGTTAGTGTTTATACGGGATTCCCTACGGCTCCTGGTGATGTTGTCATTGGTGCGGAGGCTTGACCTGAGTAGTCTCCTTTGCAGAGCCATACACTCAGCTTCCATCCCCGTGGGCCGTTCACTGCTGGTGATGCTTGTGCCTGGTGAATCAGCTGCTGCTGTGTCCTCCTCTGCTGGTGCTGTGTCCTCCTCTGCTGGTGCTGTGTCCTCCTCTGCTGCTGGTGTGTCCTCCTCTGCTGGTGCTGTGTCCTCCTCTGCTGGTGCTGTGTCCTCCTCAGCTGGTGCTGGTTGTGCTGCAGATGGGTATGTGCCCACCACATCAATTGACCCACTGCTGCCCACCGATGTCTGTGCTGGTGGAGGTGGTGGGGTAAACACGTCCCTTCGCATAGGCTGTTGGGGCTCCCCAAGCAGGCCCAGGTGTTGGTAGTCGAGTGGCCAAGGGTCAAACCTTGGCCACTGGTATGTGCTTGGCCCCCACCTAGGATCATACCTGGGGCCATGCTGGGGAGCCATCCAGGAGGGTAGGTCAATCTGTGGGTATGGCCCGTATTGGGTGGTGGCCGCATCACCGGGCAGCCATTGCCTCCCTGGTGGTGGTGGTGCTGCTGCTGCTGCTGGGGGATAATAGCTCCTGGAGGTGGTGGGGGGCATCCAGTCACTGTAATAAGTCGGTGCAGGCAGAGTTGGTGCAGGCAGAGTTGGTGCAGGCAGAGTTGGTGCAGGCAGGGTTGATGCAGGCAGGGTTGGTGCAGGCAGGGTTGGTGCAGGCAGGGTTGGTGCAGGCAGAGTTGATGCAGGCAGAGTTGATGCAGGCAGGGTTGGTGCAGGCAGGGTTGGTGCAGGCAGGGTTGGTGCAGGCAGGGTTGGTGCAGGCAGAGTTGGTGCAGGCAGAGTTGATGCAGGCAGAGTTGGTGCAGGCAGAGTTGGTGCAGGCAGAGTTGGTGCAGGCAGGGTTGATGCAGGCAGGGTTGGTGCAGGCAGAGTTGATGCAGGCAGAGTTGGTGCAGGCAGAGTTGATGCAGGCAGGGTTGGTGCAGGCAGAGTTGATGCAGGCAGAGTTGGTGCAGGCAGGGTTGGTGCAGGCAGGGTTGGTGCAGGCAGGGTTGGTGCAGGCAGAGTTGGTGCAGGCAGAGTTGGTGCAGGCAGGGTTGATGCAGGCAGGGTTGGTGCAGGCAGGGTTGGTGCAGGCAGAGTTGGTGCAGGCAGAGTTGGTGCAGGCAGGGTTGGTGCAGGCAGGGTTGGTGCAGGCAGGGTTGGTGCAGGCAGGGTTGGTGCAGGCAGGGTTGGTGCAGGCAGAGTTGATGCAGGCAGAGTTGGTGCAGGCAGAGTTGATGCAGGCAGGGTTGGTGCAGGCAGAGTTGATGCAGGCAGAGTTGGTGCAGGCAGGGTTGGTGCAGGCAGGGTTGGTGCAGGCAGAGTTGGTGCAGGCAGAGTTGGTGCAGGCAGAGTTGGTGCAGGCAGGGTTGATGCAGGCAGGGTTGGTGCAGGCAGGGTTGGTGCAGGCAGAGTTGGTGCAGGCAGAGTTGGTGCAGGCAGGGTTGGTGCAGGCAGGGTTGGTGCAGGCAGGGTTGGTGCAGGCAGGGTTGGTGCAGGCAGAGTTGGTGCAGGCAGAGTTGATGCAGGCAGGGTTGGTGCAGGCAGAGTTGGTGCAGGCAGAGTTGATGCAGGCAGGGTTGATGCAGGCAGGGTTGATGCAGGCAGAGTTGGTGCAGGCAGGGTTGGTGCAGGCAGGGTTGGTGCAGGCAGGGTTGGTGCAGGCAGGGTTGGTGCAGGCAGAGTTGGTGCAGGCAGAGTTGATGCAGGCAGAGTTGGTGCAGGCAGAGTTGGTGCAGGCAGGGTTGGTGCAGGCAGAGTTGGTGCAGGCAGAGTTGGTGCAGGCAGAGTCGGTGCAGGCAGGGTTGGTGCAGGCAGGGTTGGTGCAGGCAGGGTTGGTGCATCCAGCTGGCCAAGAGGTGTGGATGTCATTGGGTACGGTGCCCACTGGCTGGTCCCCTCCTCCAAATACTCCTCACTGGGTGGTGAGGTGGCCTCCTCCATGGGCTCCTGATGTGCTGGAGACACATAACCTGTGTGGAGGATTGAGATTGTGTGATCAGTAAACTTAGCCATCATGGTGTCAAATTGATATTAATACTTGAAATGTGTAAAGGAACATATATGTTGTATGGTGTATCCCCCTGTGTGAAACAACGGTACTCCTACTGGTGATGGGTGTTGTATTCTACATGTATTGCAGCTCAGAGTTTAATTCCTTTGGTGCCACATCCCAGTGGCCTGAAATTGTACATTTGCGCTGTTGCCACATCATCCTTTGTGGATATCTGCTCCCTGGACCAAAGCTAGCCAGAGGATGGTCTGGCAACATTGGCATAGTACATTTTCAGGCCACACTGATATTGTCCATGGAATATTCAACTTTGAGCTGTTATACTCTTGTGATGAAACACCTTTCAGTAGTGGGAATACCCTTGCATTACCCGGTGGATCAATCCTATGACATGTATTTTTCCTTTCACATTTTAGGTATTACTATCTCTTTAACGGGATAGCAATGGTTAATTTCACCTTGATGTAACATTGCAGGCATCATAGAGAGATGTTTAGAAAGATGTTGCTGTATGTGACAGCTGGAGATGTCAGTCATTTGACCACACGGAGGCTCTTCAGCAGACTCCACATTGACCCATTTGGAGATAACTACATCTTTGCCATTGTCTACTAAGTGTTCCTGGTTTGTAAGCACGCTCTGTGGACCATGTCAATGATGGATCCATCTCCAATTGGTTCAATTTTGGGTCTGCTGAAGAGCCTCCGTGTGGTCATATGACTGACATCTCCAGCTGTCACATACAGTAACATCTTTCTAAACATCTCTTTATGATGCCTGCAAGGTTACATCAAGTGAAATTAACCATTGCCATGCCAAGGTACACAGTGATGAATATGGTCTGATATGTGTGTATATGTACCTTTCATACGGGTACAAACATATCCTTGATAGATATGAACCCAGAGATCTGTTCAGAACATGTGATTGTCTAACTGCCTATATATGTACAGCCATCACAAATGAACTTTCATAGATACAAGTGATACCCATCCAAGTAGGTGTAATATACTGGGTATATGTACTCTGATGATGATATCAATATGAGTTATTTTGTTGAGGGTGCACATATATGGGCAGTTGGACAATCACACGTACTGAACCGAACTCTGGGTTTACATCTTGTTGGGACCTATTTGTACCCATTTGAAAGGGACATATCCACATACAAATCTGGTTGTTTTTCTTTCTGTACATATCTTTTTTGAATAGATCTGCAGTGTGATTCAAGTAGTATTCATCCCTATGTTATCAGTTCATCCCGTACAGTGCTGGATTTTGTCAGATTAGACATGTCCCTCTCTGGTTGTCATGATGGTATCCTATGCATTGCATTGTGATGCATGGGATACCACCGTGGCAATCAGGGATTGATGTACATTACAGGATTCTGTCCATGAGGTCTGTTCAAGTTGAATCCTGAGGGGCAACAATCAAGCCAGTATTGAAGGATATCATTGATTGAGGCCTTTTTTTTCCTGGATCAGCCCATCCATCCTTCTGTGTGAGGCAGCCAGACCCGATCATAGATATCCATAATCCCTGGCCTGTTACTGACCAAACCTCAATGGTTCATATTTGGTTCCCATATGTATCCTGCAAATAGTGTCTGGTGTACCATCCATCCATGGCATCAGCACTCCTGAGGATCTATATGTGAATCAAATGTGAGCTATGTAAATTGAAGTTAGCGTAAATGATTGCATACACAACACCAAGGCCAACTTTTTCACCTTTAGTTATGTGTGATTGTTTTTGGCCTGTGTGTTGCACATACAAGCATTTATTCTCAGTGGCACTGTGATTTGTGACCTGATCCATCCTGTTGGTGATTCAGTAAGCGGTTAAGTGGACCTGATGAACTGATTATGATGCTGACTTCTCCGCTGACCTCATTTCCCCATCTGCAATGTTTTCTATGGAGTCCACACAATGGGGCCTGTGCAGCTTGAATCCTGTTATTGGATGTTCTCCATAGACTAACATTGTAATTGGTAAAGTGAGGGTATATAAGTGTCAAATTCTCTACATCAGCTCTTTTTCACCGCTTAGTGAATGTCCCCTATGTGTCATGTAATTGTTAACCTATCGACATGTGTTTGTTGTCTGGTTAACCCTTTGAGTACCAGAGGGGTTGCCAAAGCATTGTTGATCGATGCATTGATGATCCCTCTGGCACTCATGGGGTTATGTGCTGGATTCCCTGTGGGAACATGGGTAACACTGTGTGACAACAATTGTGATGTTTGACATACAACACTTTACTGAGCATGGTTTGTGTGTATTGTGTGTGATCAGCACAGCAACATGAGGGTTAACCAGGGAGTTGGACAGGTTTTGGCCTTGTTGAACATTGACATTTGTCCTTGTCTTGATTCCTGTTTAAACCCTCAGGGTGCTGTGTTGGTGCAATTGTGTGGTTGAATGAAGAGCAGATGTTGGGATGTGAGTGCTTGTTTGTGATGGGTGTGTGGTTTTGGGGTGATGCACTTACCGGTGGTGTGGAGGCTCCTCTCCTCCCCAGTGTCTGATCCTCCAGGGACCCCCTCAATGAGGGTAGACGACAGTGTCTGCCACAGCCTCTCCTCCCATGCGCTGAAGGTGATGGGGACAGGTGGCCCACCTCCGGTGGCTCGGGCGTGCAGGGCGGCATCCCCCATCTTCCTCTTCACCTGCCTTTTGCAGTCGCCCCATCTCTTCTTTATTGAGTCAACATCCCGTCTGCAGGTGGCCACCGCATTAACTCTGCTGCAG
The DNA here is from genome assembly GCA_037306005.1 of Rhinophrynus dorsalis. Taxonomy (NCBI): domain Eukaryota; kingdom Metazoa; phylum Chordata; class Amphibia; order Anura; family Rhinophrynidae; genus Rhinophrynus; species Rhinophrynus dorsalis. The sequence continues at coordinate 48,869 of JBBDGT010000415.1, forward strand.
ATTTGACTCCAGGCAGCTCTCCTCCTCGCAGACAGGCCAGGGAGTCTGTCCCCCGGGAAGAGGACACTGTCCCTCTCCAGCACAGCCTCCACGAGGGCCGTGTTTTCTTCATCGGTATATCGGGGATCCCTGACCCTGTCCCCCTCAGCTCCGGCATGCGAGGAGTCAGACCCGGAGTGTCCTGCCTGCTCTGCCCCTGCCTGTGTGTGGTGGTCCCCAGGCACTACCCCTCGTCCCACTGCAGGATCTGTCCCTCTTCTTCTTTGTGTGCCTGTTCTTGTGGGCCTGGTCCCCCTCCGCCCTGCGTATCTCCCTCTCCCACCCCTGCTCTGCTGAGGGATCCCCTCCTGACCTTCCTCCTCCTCCTCCACTAGTCTCCCCATCCCTCTCTCCTGTCCTCCTCTCCTGGCCATCATTCACCCAGTCACACCCAGGCACTCTCACACGTCCTCACAGACACACTCGATCCCACTCACTCTCTGTCACACACTTTCACTCACGGATTCACACTGTGAAAGTAAAGTTTAAAATGTGTAAGGTGTGATGAAAAAAAAAAGACTATGTGTATGTATGTGTATGTGTTTGTGTTTGTATGGATGTATGTGCTATGTGCAAAAGTGTGTTATGTGTCTATTTAAATGTACTTCTCTCCAAGATCCCTCTACCTTACTGCTGTGTATGCTTCTCTCTCTATCTCTCTCTCTCTCTCTAAACGCTATCCTCCACTCCTGGGTCCTGTGCTCTAGCTTGCTGAAACTCGAAACACAGACAGGGTGTAACCGTTATTTTGAGGTATATATATAGGTGTATTTGAACATTTTTGATACTTTGGGGCCTTGGGATTGGCTGTAGGTTTGAATTTTGTTTGTGCATCTATCAGGGTTGCTAGACAACGGCAGCCGTAATGTAACATTTTGACTTAAGTTGTGTTTTAACGGGTGTTTGGGACGCACGGTGATGCAAAATCAGGTGCGACGCTGGTTTTTGTTTAACGTGTTTTTGTAGTGCCTACGCCCGATAGCTATTCTTGAACGCTTACCTTTGAATCTGCCGTAAACCATGTGTTCTTTGCGGCCGACGTGCCTTTTTTACTTAGCGGATGGTTTAACGGGTGCCTTTAAATCTAGGCCCTAGAGTATTGTGTACAGTACTGGAGACCTAGAGTATTGTGTACAGTACTGGAGACCTAGACTATTGTATACAGTACCGGAGATCTAGAGTATTGTATACAGTACTGGAGACCTAGAGTATTGTGTACAGTACCGGAGACCTAGAGTATTGTGTACAGTACTGGAGACCTAGAGTATTGTATACAGTACTGGAGACCTAGAGTATTGTGTACAGTACTGGAGACCTAGAGTATTGTATACAGTACTGGAGACCTAGAGTATTGTGTACAGTACTGGAGATCTAGAGTATTGTGTACAGTACCGGAGACCTAGACTATTGTATACAGTACTGGAGACCTAGAGTATTGTGTACAGTACTGGAGATCTAGAGTATTGTATACAGTACTGGAGACCTAGAGTATTGTGTACAGTACTGGAGATCTAGAGTATTGTATACAGTGCCGGAGACCTAGAGTATTGTGTACAGTACTGGAGACCTAGAGTATTGTGTACAGTACTGGAGACCTAGAGTATTGTGTACAGTACCGGAGACCTAGACTATTGTATACAGTACTGGAGATCTAGAGTATTGTATACAGTACCGGAGACCTAGAGTATTGTATACAGTACTGGACACCTAGACTATTGTGTACAGTACTGGAGACCTAGACTATTGTATACAGTACTGGAGACCTAGAGTATTGTGTACAGTACCGGAGACCCCATCTCCAGACGGATATAGATACTATAGAGAGAATTCAGAGAAGGACTACTAAAATGGTGACTGGTTTACAGGAAAAGACACAGGATAGACTAAAGGATCTGAACATGTATCGCTTGGAGGAGAGGAGAGAGAGGGGATATGAGTGAAACATTCACATACATGAAGGGATTCAACAAAGTGCAGGAGGGAAGTACATTTCAAAGCAGTAAAAATGTTAGGACAAGAGGCCATAGTCTAAAACTAGAGGGACACAGGTTTAGATGTAATGTAAGAAAGTTTTACTTCACTTAGAGGGTAGTAGATAAGTGGAATAGCCTACCAGCAGAAGTGGTAGAAGTTAATACAGTGACAGAATTTAAGAATGCATGGGAGATAGGCATAAGGCTGTCCTTAACTTAAGAAAAGACCAAGGACCAAAAAAGGTTTGAGGTTTTTACTGTAGGAAAATGGACGGACTAGATGGGCCGAATGGTTCTTATCTGCCTTCAAATTCTATGTTTCTATGTTTCTATATGCAATAAGGACATCTCTATACTCAGTGGGCAAAACACAATATACTATAGGCTATATGCAATGGGCAAAACTATAGTCCTCAGCAGCTGGAGGGCCACAGGCTGCCTGTCCTGGTACTAGATGCTCCTCCACCACATTGCTTCACAAAGTGTTCGAGAAGCCTCTAGCATCCAAAGGGTTAAGTCAGGACCATAAAAACCCCTCTACACATAAAAATAACTGCGAAAAGCATTTCTCATTCGATGTTATTGTTTATTTGGTTGTTGTTATTTACAAACGTTCTTAAAAGTGCTTATCTTTTTGCTGTTTCCATTTTCAGTAACGCTCTTCCTCTTTCAATTTTCAGTAACGTTCTTCCTCTTTCAATTTTTTGTGCCGTTCTCTCTCTTTCCATTCTCAGTAACGTTCTTCCTCTTTCAATTTTTTGTGCCGTTCTCTCTCTTTCCATTCTCAGTAACGTTCTTCCTCTTTCAATTTTCAGTAACGTTCTTTCTCTTTCAATTTTCTGTGCTCTTCTTTCTCTTTCCATTGTCGGTTTAGTTCTTTCTCTTTCAATTTTCAGTAACGTTCTTCCTCTTTCAATTTTCTGTGCTCTTTTTTCTCTTTCAATTTTCAGTAACGTTCTTCCTCTTTCAATTTTCTGTGCTCTTCTTTCTCTTTCAATTCTCAGTAACGTTCTTCCTCTTTCAATTTTCTGTGCTCTTCTTTCTCTTTCAATTTTCAGTAACGTTCTTCCTCTTTCAATTTTCTGTGCCCTTTTTGCCCTTTCCATTTCCAATAATGTTCTTCCTCTTTCCATTTTTTTACCGTTCTTGATCACCATGTCTTCTCTATGGATTTCTTTCTGCTCTTTACATATTTCAATCACCGTATTTGTAGGTGCCGATTCCTGCCCTTTGTAAGTAGCAACCAGGGTATCGATGTCTGGAGCCTCTGGTTCAATCTGGGTATCAATATCTACAGAGGATGGTTTCTGCTCTGTGTATGAACCCGTCTGAGTTCCAACCTTTACAGAGACTTCCTTCTCTACATATTCCTCTACCTGGGGCCCGCTGTCAAAAAAGGCTGGTAAAGCTCCATAATAAAGATCCGTCTGCCTTTCATCTATGGCACTGGGCTTATAGCAATATTTAAAAAATACAAAATACAAAATAGCTAATAACACGAAAAGTGCAATTAGCACACTGAACAGTACAATGTAATCCCGCATAATCTCATTTTCATCAGAAGCTGCTGGAAGCTCTTCCACCACAGGGTTCAACCGAATCTGTTGAGGTACAGGTCTGAAGTCTCCAGGTGCTGATTTTGAGACCAGAAATAAAATGATGTATATCCACCACAACTTTGCAGTCACTAGACAAGCCATTGCTCTCCACCAATTGGGTAAACTAAATGATTATTGACAGTTGACACACTGCCTTATAGTCACATTCTCCAAGCCTGCATCAGTATGGACACTGTGATGTCACAGCGCCATTTCACTCACTGAGTCCTGTAATGTTACCAGAGATCTACTTCCTGTCTCCACTACAAGAATCACAGCTCTGTTTTGTTTGAGACTATGGATCCTGTAGTCTCATTAACCATTTCAGTGCCAGGGTCTTGGGGAATTTACTGTACCTTGCTGGCCAGACACATTTTCACCAGTTTTGCTTGTCATCTGTTAAGAAATGATTTCCATTGGTAACTTTCTAGTTATATATAGAAAACTAAATAAAGTTATTTCACAACAAATACTACTTTTCCATGGTTCATCATAAAAACTAAATTTTGCATTATTCGACAAAGTATGATGTCATAAATATAAAAAGAATTGTAAAAAAAAAAGTACTTGTTTTGCCGCTATTATAAACTATATATCAAACACATTTATGTTGGTAGCCAAAATTTAAATTCCCGAACCTCCTGAGTACAAAAATACTAACTATGTATAATTTTATCATGGGTACTCATTGATAATTAGTAAAATAAGCTGTGGGTATGTAATGGTTAAAACACAATTCTCCATTTAGCTAGTACATATATATATATATATATATATATATACATACACACTAACAATGTGGGACGGCGTTGCCCGTCATATTATTTACATAGAGAGACATTGTGTGAAACAGAAATATGCAGTGTACAGACACACACTTAAAAAGATAGAGCGTGTCACTGTGAAACGCATACATACAGAGAGACACACACGTACATGGACATATGTCACATATGTAGACAGTGTGTGACAGATGCAGTTGTGATGTAGATATGCTGATAAGAGTTGTAAAAAAGGTTTTAATTGCATCTCTTCGGCTTGATGAATAAGGCCCTGTATCCTTACAGTTGAAGTGAGTGTGCTGTGTTACTTGGTGAATAAGGCCCTGTATCCTTACAGTTGAAGTGAGTGAGGTGTGTTACTTGTTGAAGGTCACAGTGAGAAGATGTTTGTGAGTAAAGGAATAAGAGGTACGTAGAGCAATGTGCTGGATATCATCTCTGGTACTCCTAGGGTTAATGGGCTTCACCCTCTGAGTGCCAGAGAGGTATCCAATGCATTGCAACAGCACTCAAAGGGTTAAATTGAAACCATCAGCCCCAGTTCTTACCATGGAAACTGAAGATCTGTGTGTTCTAACATATTCCACAGCTGACTCCTCTCACCTGATTCCAATCTGCCTCTGAATGTCCCAGTGCATTATGGGACAGGGGGTGGAAACAGAAGTTTTTATACTCTTTAAAAGAAGTGATCAATGTGTGGCTCCCCAGCAAAATGGGAGCTGCTGGTTGGTGGGTTATATTATTGTGCCATGAGTTGTAAGTCGAGTGAAGTGATATAGCAGTAGGTGAGTTGTGGAGGAGAGGGTTAACCGTTTGAGTGCCAGAGAGGTACGCAATACATTGCTTTGCAATTTATGTATACCCCTCTGGCACTCAAAGGGTTAAGACTGATGTTGGGGGGCAGGCTAACTCTTCCTTACAGCCGCCCCTGGGTGTGTGTGGCAGGGGACGCAGGTTTTCTCTCATATATAGATACATACTACCAATGTTGGATGGCGTTGCCCCTCATGTTATGACCATTGGGCGCACGTGTGTGAAATGTAGACACACTGATGAACTATCACGGTGCCTGTGATTGCTCGCCTTTGCTGTCAGTCAGGTGTGTGTATTCTCCATTGGCCGCCTGTCTATTGCCCGTCAAGTGCTGCCTATATAGACTGGGCTGAGGCACCCTTTGGTTGCCCTTTCGTGGTGTCTCTATGTCAGCAGTCACCTGCCTTGTACCTGTATCCTTGGGCCTGTTTCGCTCTGCTACCAGTGTCTGCATTTCTCCAGTAGTCAGTGCCTCTCCTGCGTGGTTCCTGCTTCCGTTCCTGATCCGGTGCTGCCGTTGTTCCTGCTTCCGTTCCTGATCCGGTGCTGCCGTTGTTCCTGCTTCCGTTCCTGATTCGGTGCTGCCGATGTTCCTGCTTCCGTTCCTGATCCGGTGCTGCCGTTGTTCCTGCTTCCGTTCCTGATTCGGTGCTGCCGATGTTCCTGCTTCCGTTCCTTATCCGGTGCTGCCATTGTTCCTGCTTCCGTTCCTGATCCGGTGCTGCCGTTGTTCCTGCTCCGTTCCTGATTCGGTGCTGCCGATGTTCCTGCTTCCGTTCCTGATCCGGTGCTGCCGTTGTTCCTGCTTCCGTTCCTGATTCGGTGCTGCCGATGTTCCTGCTTCCGTTCCTGATCCGGTGCTGCCGTTGTTCCTGCTTCCGTTCCTGATTCGGTGCTGCCGATGTTCCTGCTTCCGTTCCTTATCCGGTGCTGCCATTGTTCCTGCTTCCGTTCCTGATCCGGTGCTGCCGTTGTTCCTGCTCCGTTCCTGATCCGGTGCTGCCGTTGTTCCTGCTTCCGTTCCTGATCCGGTGCTGCCGTTGTTCCTGCTTCCGTTCCTGATCCGGTGCTGCCGTTGTTCCTGCTCCGTTCCTGACCTGGTTGGCAGTCCTGTTGTTCCAGTGGTTGTCCTGGCGTGTCTGCTGTCCGGCTGCTGTATCCTGATTGTCATCCATCTGGCTGCCTGGTCGACATTCTTATCACTGGTTTACTCCACATTTACCGGTTGCTGATCCCGCTGTATAGAACCGGTGGGGCGATACAATTGTACAGTACGTGGTACTGGTTTACTCCACATTCACCGGTTGCTGATCCCGCTGTATAGAACCGGTTGGGCGCTATTGTTGTCTATTACACGGTACTAGTTAACCCTTTATTTACCGGTTGCCTCCTTTAGTGCACCAGTTTGGCCTCCCTGGCTGTGATACTGGTTTGCTCCACTCTCCATCTTATGCTGCTGCTCCATCAACTCAGCATTAGTAGAGCTGTCCTTCTGTCCTCCTGGCTGCCTTGCCCGGTATATTGGCAAGGCCGGTAGAGCCACACTCCGTATATCGTGTAACTCTCCAGGCTGCCCTGCCCGGTATATTGGCCAGTAGAGCCTACTGTACTGTATCTTGCAAAACTACTGTTTGAACCCATTATGTACATGTGACATATGTGTATGTTCAGGACCCGTGAGGATTCCCATTAAACTTTTCAATAAAGTTTGAATTTTATCTTACTCTGTCTGAGAGTCAAAACAAACCGTGACATGAACACAGATATATGCAACACACAGTCAGACACATACACACAGTGAGCGGCAGAAACATGCAAAAGATATGCACACACACACACTCACCGGGGATGCACACATGGACACACATATGTAACAGAGATGTACACACACACACACGCAACATATATGCGTAGAAACACATGCGCTCATGAATTGTGCACCCCTCTGGCACTCAAAGGGTTAATGTATAGAGAGGCATGTCAGAGTTAAATAGCAGTGGGAAGTGTATTCATACCTGGGAACATTGACTTGTGGAGTCTCTGGAGGGGAGTTATGTGGTGCTGATGTGGAGAGACAAAGGGGGCAATCTGGGTTAAAAATGGGTGGGGCTTAATCACAAGTAGGGGGCGGGGCTTAACATAAATGTGGAAAAGTGTTAATAATAGGCTGGGGCAGGAGGAGAAGTGGGAGGGAAATGCAAGTTTACAGTGTGAGGGGTTTGAACATACTCCCTGAGGGGTAAAACGTGATACACAACCCCGTGGCAGTCAATGGGTTAAGTGTGTACCTGATGGCTGCCTGTCCTCTGTGTTGTATGGCAAATGATGACAGTGAAGAAATAATTGAGCAATGAGGATCTACCTTAACCCTTTGAGTGCCATTTTGTTCCCCTGGTGCTGTAGCACCCTTCAGTGGCTGTACTACGGGCCCTGCTGAGGCCACTGGGAGTCAGGGTGAGTGACTGTGTGTCAGCCATATTTCTTTCTGGCTTTTGTGTGTTTGGTGCTGTGTGTGAGTGGGGCATGTGTGTGTGTGTGTGTGTGTGTGTGTGTGTGTGGTGCTGAGTGTGTGAGTGGGGCATGTGTGTGTGTGTCTGGTGCTGTGTGAGTAGGAGCAAGTGGCAGCCATTTTGTTTTTTTCTGACTTTCATAGTGGTGGGCGGGCTGTATAGTGGGGGCGGGCAAACTCCCTGCATGATTTTCACACTAATAGCAGTGGCCTTAGGTCACTGCAATTGGTGTGAAAATCACGCCCCCATTGAATCACCCAATGGGAACAGTAACTTCTCTTTATTGCCACCCCTGGGTGTGTGTGTGTCTCCTGAGGAGACATAAATTATGCAATGAGCCTTTCTCTTTTATATATATAGAAATGCCCATAACCAATGAACAGCCAGATGTTAACCCCAGGTACTTTCCATTTACAACCAAGGGGCAGGAAGTGATAGGGGGGAAAATGATGGTTAAATAACAAGAAACTTAGGGGGGAAGAGATCCAAAAAGAGTAGAAGGAGACTGACTGATGGACTGAGATACAGACAAGATTGCCCAGAGAGGGGAACCCAATTGATTTAATACGCCTTAAATTCTGGTAATATATTATGGTTTCCTTTTATTTTAAAATTAAATTAACTTTACTGTAATCTTTTTTTTCTTACATATGTTGAACTGCAGCTATCCCACTGGGGAGGTAATAATAACATAGTTATATCTTATTCTATCTGGTGTCTGAGTGAGATATAACTGACTGAGACAAGGAATATTATTGATTCCTATTTTATATATCAGTTCAATCTCTCTCTCTCATAAATAATATATATATATATATATATATATATATATATATATATATATATATATATATATATATATATATATATATACTAGCAATGTGGGACGGCGTTGCCCTGTCATATTATTTACACAGAGACACATTGTGTGAAACAGAAATATGCAGTGTTACAGACACACACTTAAAGAGACAGAGAGTGTCACACACTGTGAAACGCATACATACAGAGAGAGACACACATACATGGACGTATGTCACATATGTAGACAGTGTGTGGCAGACGCAGTGGTGATGTAGATATGCTGATAAGAGTTGTAAAAAATGTTTTAATTGCAGCTCTTCGGCTTGGTGAATAAGGCCCTGTATCCTTACAGTTGTAGTGAGTGTGCTGTGTTACTTGGTGAATAAGGCCCTGTATTCTTACAGTTGAAGTGAGTGTGCTGTGTTACTTGGTGAATAAGGCCCTGTATCCTTACAGCTGAAGTGAGTGTGCTGTGTTACTTGGTGAATAAGGCCCTGTATCCTTACAGCTGAAGTGAGTGTGCTATGTTACTTGGTGAATAAGGCCCTGCATCCTTACAGTTGAAGTGAGAGGGACCCCTAACAGCTAATAGGCTTCAAAACAGGAAGGCTGATATACTAAGGAAAGTGGTGGAATTTTGTGGAAAAGTAACAGCAGCACAGGGAACAATACCCATTTATTTAAATGGGCGTTTTAACGTCTTCAGTGCTAGAGAGGTCAGCAAAGCATTGTATTTGTTCTGTATGGTACAGATGAATTGTTCCTCTTTGTGTTAGTACATCAGCCTCACAGATCACAGTGCACAGTCAGCTGCTGCAAGAGCCAAAAGTATAAATGGGTTTAGATTAATGGGGTAAGAGTATAACTGTAAAAGGTGCAACTCAAAAAAACCGACACCATAGGGTTGAATTGAAAATTCAGGATACTCGTGTTGCCATAAATGGGGCTATAACCCCTTGAATGCTACAATGGTCTACAACGCGTTGCTTTGGCAATGTGTTTGCATTGTCTGTAGCATTCATGGAATTAATAGTCTCATTGAAATCAATGGACATTTTCAAAGAAATCAGTTTAACCCTGTGGGCCACTTGTGAGGAAAGAGTGGGCTGCACAATACCCAAATGTGGAAGCTTTCCAAACAGATATTAACCCTTTGAGTGACAGAGGTACGCAGAGAAATGTGCTGCATATCATCTCTGGTACTCCAAGGGTTAATAGGCTTAACCCTCTGAGTGCCAGAGAGGTATCCAAGGCATTGCAACAGCACTCAAAGGGTTAAATTGAAACAAAGTGAGTCCATCAGCCCCAGTTCTTAGCATGGAAACTGAAGATCTGTGTGTTCTAACCTATTCCCCAGCTGACTCTGAGTGTCCCAGTGTGTCTTTGAAAGAAGTGATCAATGTGTGGCTCCCCAGCAAAACGGGAGCTGCTGGTTGGTGGGTTATAGTATTGTGCCATGAGTTTTTTACTGTAGGAGTTGTAAGTCGAGAGAAGTGATGTAGCAGTAGGTGAGTTGTGGAGGAGAGGGCTAACCCTCTGACTGCCAGAGAGGTACGCAACGCATTGTAATGTATGCGTACCCCTCTGACACAGGGTTAAGGTAGGCTGACCAGATCTCACCTTTAACCGGGGACACATAGGAAATAGCCATTTTGCAGTACTTCACTGAAATGAAAGCAGTCCTGCAGTATGCATTTTTCCTATGTGTCCCCGGTTAAAGGTGAGGTCTGGTCAGCCTAGGTTAAGACTGATGTTGGGGGACAGGCTAACTGTTCCTTACAGCCGCCCCTGGGTGTGTGTGGCCGGGGACGCAGGTTTTCTCTCTTATATATATACACTACCAATGTGGGACGGTGTTGGGCACACGTGTGTGAAATGTAGACACACTGATAAACACAGATATATGCAACACACAGGCAGACACATACACACAGTGAGCGGCAGAGACATGCAAAAGACATGCACACACACACCGGAGATGCACACATGCACACAAATATGTAACAGAGATGTACACACACACACACACACACACACACACACACACACACACACGCAACATATATGCGCAGAAACACATGCACGCATGAGTTGTGCACCCCTCTGGCACTCAAATGGTTAAGGTATAGAGAGGCATGTCAGAGTTAAATAGCAGTGGGAAGTGTATTCATACCTGGGAACATTGACTTGTGGAGTTCCTGGAAGGGAGTCATGTGATGCTGATGTGGAGAGACAAATGGGGCAATCTGGGTTAAAAGTGGGCGGGGTTTAATCGCGAGTAGGGGCGGGGCTTAACATAAATGTGGAAAAGTGTTAGTAATAGGCTGGGGAAGGAGGAGAAGTGGGAGGGAAATGCAAGTTTACAGTGTGAGGGGTTTGAGCACACTCCCTGAGGGGTAAAACTTGATACACAACCCTGTGGCAGTCAGTGGGTTAAGTGTGTACCTGATGGCTGTCTGTCCTGTGTCTTGCATGGCAAATGATGACAGTGAAGAAATAATTCAGCAATGAGGGCCTACCTTAACCCTCTGAGTGCCATTTTGTTCCCCTGGTGATGCAGCACCCTTCAGTGGCTGTACTACATGTCCTGCTGAGGCCACTGGGAGTCAGGGTGAGTGACTGTGTGTCAGCCATCTTTCTTTCTGGCTTTGTGTGTGTGTGGTGCTGTGTGAGTGGGGTATGTGTGTGTAATACCTGGGAACTTTTACTTGTGGAGTCCCTCATGTGGTGCTGATGTGAAGAGAGCAATGGGGCAATTTGGGTTAAAAGTGGGTGGGGCTTAATCGCTTGTAGGGACGGGGCTTAACATAAATGTGGAGAAAGTGTTAGTAATAGGCTGGGGAAGGAGGAGAAGTGGGAGGGAAATGCAATTTTACAATGTGAGGGGTTTGAACACACTCCCTGAGGGGTAAAACTTGATACACAACCCCGTGGCAGTCAGTGGGTTAAGTGTGACTCTGATGGCTGCCTGTCCTCTGTGTTGTATGGCAAATGATGACAATGAAGAAATAATTGAGCAATGAGGGCCTACCTTAACCCTTTGAGTGCCATTTTGTTCCTCAGTGGCTGTAGTACAGGTCCTGCTGAGGCCACTGGGAGTCAGGGTGAGTGACTGTGTGTCAGCCATATTTCTTTCTCGCTTTTGTCTGAGTGGGGCATGTGTGTGAGTTTGGTGCTGTGTGAGTGGGGCATGTGTGTGTTTGTCTGTGGTGTAGGAGCAAGTGGCGGCCATATTGTTTTTTTCTGACTTTGATAGTGTTGGGCGGGCTGCATAGTGGGGGCAGGCCAACTCCCTGCGTGATCACGCCTCCACTGAATCACCCAATGGGAACAGTAACCCCTCTTTATTGCCACCCCTGGGTGTGTGTGTCTCCTGAGGAGACATAAATTATGAAATGAGCCTCTCTCTTTTATATATATATATATATATATACTAGCAATGTGGGACAGCGTTGCCCGTCATGTCATGACCGTTGGGCGCACGTGTGTGAAATGCAGACACACTGATAAACACAGACATATGCAACACACAGACAGACACATACCATACATCCCAAGTGTCCCTCTTTAGGAGGGGCAGTCCCTCTTTGAGGGCCAAATCCCTCTGTCCCTCTTTCCCACCCTGTTGTCCCTCTTTTTAGGAGGTCAGACTGTGTGCAGGGCCGGCTCCACCTATAGGCGAGGTAGGCGCCGGCCTAGGGCGCACACGTACTGGGGGCGCGGGCATGCAGCGGAGAAGAGCTGCGCCCGCACACACCATGCCGGGAACCACAACACAGTCAGGTCTGTGTTGCTACAGCGCTCCCTCATTGGGTCGGATCTTTAGTAATGCAGAGCGCACTGGGAGTCATGATCTCCCGCCGCGCTCTGCATTACTGAAGAGAAGACTGCGTGGGAGGTACAGGTATGTGATGGGGGGCAAGTTGGAGCTGAGGGGGCATACTGGAGCTGCTGGGGCCAAGTTGGAGCGGATGGGGGGCAAAGTGGAGATGATGGGGGCAAGTTGGAGCTGATAGGGGCAAGTTGGAGCTGAGGGGGCATAGTGGAGCTGCTGGGGGCAAGTTGGAGCTGATGGGGGTAATTTGGAGCGGAAGGAGGTCAAAGTGGAGCTGATGGGGGCAAGTTGGAGCTGAGGGGGCATAGTGGAGCTGCTGGGGGCAAGTTGGAGCTGATGGGGGTAAGTTGAAGTGGATGGAGGTCAAAGTGGAGCTGAAGGGGGGTCAAAGTGGAGCTGAAGGGGGGCAAAGTGGAGCTGGTGGGGGCAAGTTGGAGCGGATGGGGGCAAAGTGGAGCTGATGGGGGCAAGTTGGAGCTGTTGGGGGCAAGTTGGAGCTGCTGGGGGCATAGTGGAGCTGCTGGGGGGCAAAGTGGAGCCGATGGGGGTAAGTTGGAGCTGATAGGGGCAAGTTGGAGCTGATAGGGGCAAGTTGGAGCTGAAGGGGGGTCAAAAGTGGAGCGGGTGGGGGCAAGTTAGAGCGGATCGGGAGCAAAGTGGAGCTGATGGGGGCAAGTTGGAGCGGATGGTGGGCAAAGTGGAGCTGATGGTGGCAAGTTGGAGCTGCTGGGGGCATAGTGGAGCTGATGGGGGGCATAGTGGAGCGGATGGGGGGCATAGTGGAGCTGGTGGGGAAAAAGTGGAGCTGGTGGGGAAAAAGTGGAGCTGGTGGGAGGCAAAGTGGAGCTGATGGGGGTAAGCTGGAGTTGATGGGGGAAAAGTGGAGCTGATGGGGGCAAGTTGGAGTTGATGGGGGGCAAAGTGCAGCTGATAGGGCCAAAGTGAAGCTGATAAGGGGCAAGTTGGAGCTGGTGGGGGCATCTCCTACAGGCATCTCCAGACCAGGGGCAGACTGGCCCAGGGGGCAGAGAGAGGACAATCATGAAAAGAGGTGGGGTATAAGTAGGCAGGGTACAAAGGGGTGGGACACAAGGGGCGGAGCGAAATGGGCGGCAAAAGTAGGTTTTGCCTAGGGTGTCAAAAATCCTTGAACCCTCCCTGACTGTGTGGTGTGTATTACTTTGCTCTACAGCAATAAAGCAATAAACTTCCGTATATGTGTTTATACATTAGTCTGTGCAAATAAAATACTTTGGTCTTGCACTAAATCATTTATTCAGTTACATAAATAGTCAGTAATAGGTCATGAAATAACCTAAAAATTCTTACTAATGCCCCGCCCACCAGCCACGCCCCAACAATATCACCTAAAACTACAGTGTCCCTCTTTGTCCATGTGAAATGTTGGGAGGTATGCACATACACAGTGAGCGGCAGAAACATGCAAAAGACACGCACACACACAGACACACTGGAGATGGACACACATATGTAACAGAGATGTACACACACAACATATATGAGCAGAAACACATGCGTGCATGAGTTGTGTACCCCTCTGGCACTCAAATGGTTAAGGTATAGAGAGGCATGTGAGAGTTAAATAGCAGTGGGACGTGTGTTCATACCTGGGAACTTTGACTTGTGGAGTCCCTAGAGGGGACTGATATAGTGCTGATGTGGAGAGACAAATGGGGCAATCTGGGTTAAAAGTGGGTGGGGCTTAATCGTGAGTAGGGGCGTGGCTTAACATAAATGTGGAAAAGTGTTAGTAATAGGCTGGGGAAGGGGGAGAAGTGGGAGGGAAATGCAAGTTTACAGTGTGAGGGGTTTGAACACACTCCCTGAGGGGTAAAACTTGATACACAACCCTGTGGCAGTCAGTGGGTTAAGTGTGAATCTGATGGCTGTCTGTCCTGTGTGTTGCATGGCAAATGATGACAGTGAAGAAGTAATTCAGCAATGAGGACCTACCTTAACCCTTTGAGTGCCATTTTGTTCCTCAGTGGCTGTAGTACAGGTCCTGCTGAGGCCACTGGGAGTCAGGGTGAGTGACTGTGTGTCAGCCATATTTCTTTCTGGCTTTGTGTGTGTGTGAGTGGAGCATTTGTGTGTGTGAGTGGGGCATGTGTGTGTAATACCTGTGAACTTTTACTTGTGGAGTCCCTCATGTGGTGCTGATGTGGAGAGAGCAATGGGGCAATTTGGGTTAAAGGGGGTGGGGCTTAATCGTGAGTAGGGGCGGGGCTTAAGAGAAATGTGGAAAAGTGTTAGTAATAGGCTGGGGAAGGAGGAGAAGTGGGAGGGAAATGCAAGTTTACAGTGTGAGGGGGTTGAACACACTCCCTGAGGGGGTAAAACTTGATACACAACCCTGTGGCAGTCAGTGGGTTAAGTGTGTACCTGATGGCTGTCTGTCCTGTGTCTTGCATGGCAAATGATGACAGTGAAGAAATAATTCAGCAGAGGGCCTACCTTAACCCTTTGAGTGCCATTTTGTTCCCCTGGTGGTGCACTACAGGTCCTGCTGAGGCCACTGGGAGTCAGGGTAAGTGATTGTGTGTGTGTGTGTGTGTGTCAGCCATATTTATTTCTGGCTTTGTGTGTGTATGTGGTGCTGTGTGTGTGAGTGGGGGCATCTGTGTTTGGTGCTGTGTGAGTGGGGCATATGTGTGGTGCTCTGTGTGTGTGAGTGGGACGTGTGTGTGAGTTTGGTGCTGTGTGAGTGGGGCGTGTGTGTGTGTGTGTGAGTGGGGCATGTGTGTGTGGTGCTGTGTGAGTGGGGCATGTGTGTGAGTGGGGCATGTGTGTGTTTGTCTGTGGTGTAGGAGTAAGTGGCGGCCATATTGTTTTTTTCTGACTTTGATAGTGGTGGGCGGGCTGCATAGTGGGGGCGGGCCAACTCCCTGCATGACTGAATCACCCAATAGGAATAGTAACTCCTCCTTAATACCACCCCTGGGTGTGTTTTGGCAGGCACAAAGTCTTCTTTTATATATATAGATATATATATATAAAGAAAGAAAGAAAGCATCAGGTGAACAGAAAACTTTTCCGAATCCTAACACACCCAGGTGTGGCAGTAAGGAGGGGATATTCATGTCTCCTCCTTACTGCCAAGTCCTGGAGATAGAGGGGTCTGCAAGGAGTTATCCCACCCTCAACAACAAAAAAACAAACCATGACTGATAAACACACGCATACAAACATGTAGCCCCCTGGATATTTTCTCTTGTGGGTCTCCTAGGGACTTAGAAGCTAGGCTGTTTAGAACTGTGCAGTTGTGCTCAGGATGTGAAAAGGAGGCTTGGATTTCAAGGAACTGAATGAGCATGCTCACAACATGAAAAAGAGGCTTGGAATACAAGAAACTTACTGGGGAGATGCAGAACAGACACAGGTACACACACAGCCCTCTCCTGAGCCTCTTCTATGCCCAAATATCCTCCTACTCCCCCCACACACTGCCCTCTTCTTCACTTCTACTGTTAACCCTTTTAGTGCCAGAGGCGTATGAAATGCACTCTTTGTAATGTGTTACAAATCATTCTGGCACTCAAAGGGCAAAACCTTTCTAGACTCATGACCAGCAGGGAAGTAATGTACAAGGGAGGGAAGGATGTCAGATGCCTATGCTACTCAAACGGTTAACCCCTGGAGTACCTACTAAAGTTTAGCTCCAAGTCTTCTTTATTTTCTTTTTTATATGTAGCTCTATAATTACTTACAGTATTGTAGTCCAAACACTATTCGAGCCGAATGGATCCCCCTCCTGCCCCTTTCCCTGTGTCACTCCGCCTCTCAGTCTGATCTGGATGGAGCGCGGCGAGGGACAATCCTCAAGGGATTCATTATACTTACTGAGTGAAGATTGTCCCTCTCTGCATCTGTCCGGTCCCACGACCTGATTCCAAATCGAATGGGAGGGGCCAGAAGGAGTGTGAGTGGGATCTCTTGGCTTCAGTAGTGTTTGAACTACAACACTATGTAATTATAGTATTACTATGTCTGTAAAACATTATATACTCTTAACTTTTTTCGGTGTGACCATGTTGGGTTTTTCCTCTGTGTCCAATCCACGGCATAGACTGTGGGCTGTTGGCTCCGCCCTCCAGCTGGTAGGACCAATCCAAAATGTTTAAAAGGCTTCCGCTTCCTCCCTGTGGTCAGTTATATTGGTCCTACCTAGGTGGAGGACGGAGAAACCAATTTCTCCTACCATACAAAGAAGAATAGCTCAAATTACTTTCAGTGTTTTTTTGTTTGTTTATGCGGCTGGCTGTGTGACTGGTCGCATATGTCGCCTGTTTCCTCTGTCTGCTGCCTTCTAATAGCGCAACAAGAATCGTTGTGGGTACTGCCTTTCCTCCCTGGTGAATCAGGGTATGGGCTCCCCAGTTCAAGTGCCAGCAATTTGGACGCCATTGTCCCGCTAACCCTCCGAGTGAGGCGCGCGGGTAATGTGGCCTCATAAGCAACCGAAAGCAGGAAGTCAGCGCGCATGCGGGTCAACAGTGGAACGCACGCGAAGTCTACTGACAACAGCAAGTGGAGTATAAGAGGCCACGCAGTAGCGTCCGGCTGGATTGGGGTAAGAATATATCTTGATATATATTCTATTGTATTTGGTTTATTATTATTAATTTAATTTTTTTTATTTTCAGATCTCTGCTCCTAAGGAAGTTAGATCTGGGGATAAGGCAGATTACCCAAAGGAAGAGAAAAATCCAAGACTAAACCTTGTGTTGGCTGTGATCAGTTTTTGCTTAGCAATGACCCAGCTAAATTATGTGATGATTGCCTGAAAAAACATGCAGGTCAAGTGGTGCCACTCCAGTTTCAGAGCTTTATCAATTAGATGAAAAGCTTTATGCAGGAGATGTTTTCTGCCATGCAAGAAACAGCCAGAAAACGTCCCAGGACATCTGATCCAGAGGAAGGTACTTCCAGACAACGGGAGGAAGAGGATGAGATTGGATTTAGAGTCAGCGGCCTCATCACTAGAGGAGATTCCTGATGAGAGTGGAAGCTTTTCTTTGGATAAAATGGATGCCCTGGTTAAGGCTGAGAAATTCCTTGGGCTTAACTGAAGTGCAAAAGGAGTTGAATGTCATGGACACGGCTTTTGCAGGATTTAAGAAATTGAACCCACAAATGCCTATACATAGCTCCATTCAGGATAGAAGCGAGGTGATAAGTGCTGTTCTTTTCCCAGAAGATTCCATAGACTGTATCCATTTCAGGAAGAGGAAACTGCATTGTGGGATACGCCGCCTAAAGTGGACGCAGCTATATCCCAAACATCTAAAAGAACCACTATATTGTTGGAAGACGGTACATCACTGCGTGACTCTATGGATAGAAGGGCAGACAGCGCATTAAAAAAGCAGTTTAGTACCATTGGGAACAATCTGAAAACTGCGACAGCAATGGCATCCATCTTTCGTACTCTTCGCATTTGGATCTATGAGATTGAAGAGAAGATTTAATCCTCTGTCTCCAGGAACTGTATTAGAAAAGCTCTGGGGGTTGTCAAGGACGCCATCAACTATTCATGTGATGCGTCCTTGGACAACATTTGCCTTCTTGCTAGAGCTTCAGCTCTGTCTAACTTCCAGAAGAGCCCTATGGCTGAGATCCTGGGAAGCAGACCCCCTCATCAAAAAAATCGGCTGGTGTCTTTACCCTTTACAGGCTCTAAGCTCTTTGTGAATCCATTAGAAGACATGATTCAGAGGTCCTCAGGAGGCAAGAATCTCTTCCTGCCACAGGATAAGAAGCCCCGCCGATCACCAGCTAGAACAGGTCAGTTTTGGCGCCAGTCATTTCGTGAAGGCAAGAGGTATCAGCCTGGCAGAAGATTTGATCCCAAGTTTAGAGGTTCCCAGGCCCAGAAATCTGGAAATCGCAGGGATTTCCAGAGAAAATGGCAATTCCCTCAATGAAGCCAGTTTGTCCCCTTCTCCTCCAGTAGAGGGCAGACTGGAGGAATTCCAGAGTTCTTGGAATCAGATTGTGCATGACCCCTGGACTGTGGACATTATTCAGAGGGGATACTCACTGGAATTCAGGACTGCCCCCATCATCCCAAGATTCAGGACATCCAAGCTCAGACACAAGGTACGGGCACAGCAGATGAAGATGGCACTCTCTCTGTTACTCCAGAACAGAGTAATAGAGGAAGTGCCTCCATCTCAGAAATTCCAGGGATTTTATTTGACGCTGTTCTGTGTTATAAAACCTTCAGGAGATATGAGACTCATTAGACCTCAAAGATCTGAAAGCATTGTTTGAAGATCAGACGCTTCAAAATGGAGACAGTATCATCTACACTGAAGACAATTCCTCCAAAGGCGTTCCTTACAAGAGCACTGGCATCCCTTTCTGTGGACAGACAGATGCGTGTGAGGAAAGTAGTCCAGCTATTCATGAGAAAACCGGTTCAGAGTCTACATCAGTTCCAGAAGCTATAGGGCAACCTAGCTTCCACATATCAGGTTCTTCCGTGGGCCAAGGCTCACTCACGCAGAACCCAGGAGAATTACCTCACCTTTTACAGACAATTTCAGTACAACCTCTGGCATCAGATACCAGTCTTCAAAACAACCAAGCAGGAATTGCTTTGGTGGTGCCAGCCTCGGAACCTAGCATAGGGGAAACAGTTGATAGAACCACACTGGGAAGTCATACATACAGATGCGATCAGCTCAGGCTGGGGAGGCATCTGGAGGAAATAGACGGTGCAGGGGACTTGGTCAAGCAAGGAAGTCCAATTGCACATCAATCTAAAAGAACTTCTTGCAGTCTGGAAGACGCTAAGACAATTCGAGTCCGATCTAAAAGGCAGAGCTGTAATAATCAGGTCAGACAATGTGTCTGCTCTCCACTACCTGCTACATCAGGGAGGCACCAGGAGTTTTCAGCTGAACAGTCTGGTGTTGCAGATTTTCAACTGGGCAGAAAATAACCTGTTGGCCCTAACCGCATCATTTCTCTCAGGGCATCTAAAAACTCAGACGGACTTTCTAAGTCGTCAGATAGTAGATCCCGGAGAAAACAGAAAAGTCTTCCAGTTCATAACAAAAGAACTGGGAAATCCAGTTATAGATCTCATGGCAACATCACAGAACTCTCAGTGCCAGATTTACATCTCCAGGTGGAAGGAACCCACAAGCTCTAGCACAAGATGCTCTTCGGATTCCGTGGACATTTTCTCTAGCATACCT
Organism: Rhinophrynus dorsalis; assembly: GCA_037306005.1. Lineage (NCBI taxonomy): Eukaryota > Metazoa > Chordata > Amphibia > Anura > Rhinophrynidae > Rhinophrynus > Rhinophrynus dorsalis. The sequence goes on from JBBDGT010000415.1 coordinate 68,449, forward strand.
TTTTCCGCCAATTCCTCCAATGTCAGAAGTCCTCAGGAAGATCAGAACAGACCAAGCAGAAGTCATACTTATGGCACCAAATTGGCCACGAAAACTATGGTACACGGATCTCTTAAGGATGTCCGTAAGGGATCCCATCAGTCTTCCAGATATTCCAGACCTCCTAGTTCAGGGTCCCCTTCTTCATCCAGACCCTCAGTGCTTCCAGCTCAGGGCCTGGAGGCTGAGCGGGAATCCTTGAGGTTACAGGGCTCTTCAGAAGTAGTTATTGATACCATCCTTAAGGGTAGAAAATCATCAACATCAAGAATATATTATAGGATTTGGGACACATTCCACAGATGGTGTATGTCTAAGAACCTGGACAGAACATACATTTCAGCTCCTAAAATTTTGGATTTTTTTTTTACAAGTAGGATTCCAGAAGGGACTTAAGCCTGCATCTCTTAAAGTCCAACTCTGAGCCATATCAGCAGTTCTGGCTACTCCATTCGCTGACCATTATCTCATAAAAAGATACATGCAGTCAATAACCAAGATCAAGCCTACTATTAGGGAACCTATCCCCCCCGGGACCTTAACCTTGTACTTCAACAGTTGGCATCCCACCCAATTTTTTGAGCCCCTGGAATCTGTGTCTTTAAAGCATCTCACGCCGATAACCTCTTTTCTTACGGCCAGAAGGGTCAGCGAGCTACAGGCCTTAATGGCTTCTCCTCCATTTCTGGTATTCCTTAAGAACAAGGTTGTCCTTCGACCAAAGCTGTCCTTTAGATGTAAGGTAGTCTCCACGTTCCATCTCAGTCAGGAGATTGTACTGCCTTCCTTCTGTCCGGAACCTTCTCATGAGTTAGAACAGCGACTGCATAATCTAGATCTGGTCTGCTGTTTACAGATCTATCTTACCAGAACCAAATTGTTTCGTACAACGGATTCTTTAAATTTTCCACAAAAATGAATGAATAAAGGTTCTGCAGCATCTAAACATTCCATTGTTCGATGGCTAAGGGATTGCATTAAGCTAGCTTATGAATCAGCAGACCTCACACCTCCACAAGGAATCAAGGCTCATTCCACTGTGGCTACCTCATGGGCCCAGAAGGCTTTAGCATCCCCAGAAGATATCTGCAAAGCTGCCACCTGGTCGTCAGTCTCAACATTCATTAAACATTACAGACTAGACGTTCAGCCATCAGAAGATGCAAAATTTGGACGGAAGGTGCTAGAAGCCGCCATCTCCGTCTAGCCTCTGCATTTACCTCCCCACCCTTCCAGGGGTACTGCTCTGATAAGTCCCACAGTCTATGCCGTGCATCGGACACAGAGGAAAAGGTGAAATTTACTCACCGATATTTGTTTTTCCTCTGTGTCCTTCCTCGGCAACCCTCCCTTGGTTTTGCTGGTATGGTATGGTTCCTAGTGTCTCTGATATCTAGCAATTATCTAGGTCTCTATAAATGGCTGTATCTAACGATCTCTCTTTTTACAGCTTGGACAACCGTATAACTGACCACAGGGAGGAAGCGGAAGCCTTTTAAACATTTTGGATTGGTCCTACCAGCTGGAGGGCAGAGCCCACAGTCTATGCCATGGAAGGACACAGAGGAAATACAAATATCGGTGAGTAAATTTAACTTTTTTTTTTTTTTTTTTTACATGGACAGTGGATGCCTAGGATCCCTGGTTTTTCCACAACTCACAGGCGGCCACCACTGCCTCTCCAGGGTTTCTTCCTCCTGCATTAGATCCGGACATTGTGCAGCACATTGTGGGGAGAATAGTGTCTCCGCTGTACCGGGGACAGTAATGTGGGGCACTGAATCTACATTATTTATGTCACTGGTACTTCTTTATTCATGAACAGCAATGTATTTAACCCTTTGAGTGTCAACAATTCGGATGCCTTTCCAGCACTAGAAGCATTAACTCTGACATGACATAAGACTGTATACTGCATGGTACTCTATGACTTAACATGCTGGTATAAGTCTCTCTCACAATCTTTTATTTTCTGCTTTCCACTTCTACATGACAAACGCACAGAGGTATAATACTGCAATTCTGACCCAAAGTAAAGGAAATAACAAATATCATTGATTTAATGGTTTCAGGACCAGACGGGGGTGGGGTGACAAACATTCCTGGGAACTTAACGGGTTTCACACAGAGACTCTGGATTTAGGGCAATGTCTCGGGATGAAACAGCAATTCTCTGGGTAAAGAAAGCATCTGTACTATCATCCTATATAATAATTCGCTAGGATGTTTGTCACAAAGCCGTCATGCACAGTAGAGACTGAGCGTGTGTATATACACATTATATAAAAACAGAATTGCTCATTTACTGTCGGAAGGCTGAGGCACGTGACCTCAGGCAGCCAATGAACAGACGGGGCAGACATCAATAGGAAGAGCCGTTGTTTTCAGATTGCTCGCCCGCGTCACACGAGAACCTGCACAGCAGCCAGTGTTGGCTGGTAAGTGTATTCTACTTTCTCATTTAACTTTCCATACCCCTCTGGCACTCGAAGGGTTAATGCAATCTAATTTTTTCTCTCTCTCTCTGGGCCTCAGATCTCAGGGTGATGATTTTTATTTATTTATTTTTTTAAAAAAGGTTTCCGACTATGGTGGCAACACGTTGTGAAGCGATGTCTTCTGGTCCATAGAGGGTTATAACTGAATACTGCAGATATTCACTTCAATACCAGATTGTTACCTACACAGCACTGTAAATCTCCTACACTAATCCCACGGTGGACACAGCCCACACTACTACACAGCACTGTAAATCTCCTACACTAATCCCACGGTGGACACAGCCCACACTACTACACAGCACTGTAACGCTCCTACACTAATCCCACAGTGCACACAGCCCACACTACTACACAGCACTGTAACGCTCCTACACTAATCCCAGGGTGCACACAGCCCACACTACTACACAGCACTGTAACGCTCCTACACTAATCCCAGGGTGCACACAGCCCACACTACTACACAGCACTGTAACGCTCCTACACTAATCCCACAGTGCACACAGCCCACACTACTACACAGCACTGTAACGCTCCTACACTAATCCCAGGGTGGACACAGCCCACACTACTACACAGCACTGTAACGCTCCTACACTAATCCCAGGGTGCACACAGCCCACACTACTACACAGCACTGTAACGCTCCTACACTAATCCCACAGCCCACACTACTACACAGCACTGTAACGCTCCTACACTAATCCCACAGTGCACACAGCCCACACTACTACACAGCACTGTAATGCTCCTACACTAATCCCACAGTGCACACAGCCCACACTACTCCTACACTAATCCCTGGGTGCACACAGCCCACACTACTACACAGCACTGTAATGCTCCTACACTAATCCCACAGTGCACACAGCCCACACTACTACACAGCACTGTAACGCTCCTACACTAATCCCACAGTGCACACAGCCCACACTACTACACAGCACTGAAATGCTCTACACTAATCCCACAGTGCACACAGCCCACACTACTACACACCACTGTAACGCTCCTACACTAATCCCACGGTGCACACAGCCCACACTACTACACAGCACACTAAATCTCCTACACTAATCCCAGGGTGCACACAGCCCACACTACTACTCAGCACTATAATGCTCCTACACTAATCCCACGGTGCACACAGCCCACACTACTACATAGCACTGTAACGCTCCTACACTAATCCCACAGTGCACACAGCCCACACTACTACACAGCACTGTAACGCTCCTACACTAATCCCAGGGTGCACACAGCCCACACTACTACACAGCACTGTAACGCTCCTACACTAATCCCACGGTGCACACAGCCCACACTACTACACAGCACTGTAACGCTCCTACACTAATCCCACGGTGCACACAGCCCACACTACTACACAGCACTGTAACGCTCCTACATTAATCCCACGGTGCACACAGCCCACACTACTACACAGCACTGTAACGCTCCTACACTAATCCCACGGTGCACACAGCCCACACTACTACACAGCACTGTAACGCTCCTACACTAATCCCACGGTGCACACAGCCCACACTACTACACAGCACTGTAACGCTCCTACACTAATCCCAGGGTGCACACAGCCCACACTACTACACAGCGCTGTAACGCTCCTACACTAATCCCACGATGCACACAGTCCACACTACTACACAGCACTGTAACGCTCCTACACTAATACCAGGGTGCACACAGCCCACACTACTACACAGCACTGCAACGCTCCTACACTAATCCCAGGGTGCACACAGCCCACACTACTACACAGCACTGTAACGCTCCTACACTAATCCCACAGTGCACACAGCCCACACTAATACACTCAGATCCTACAGATCCAGAGGACCAGCAAGAGCCTCCACACATGGGGGTGGGGGGTAATCTATCATCATGTCTCGTGTGCGTGTGTGTAAAAGAAACCTTATGGGATTGGAAATTCTGTCTAAAAACAATAGTAATACAGTGGACGGGGTACCAGGGTCCCACTGTTTCTTGCCAATTCTCAGCTGATGGGACTGCTGGACATCTTCCAGTTCCAAAGGGTAGCATGATGTGTCATCTTCTGTACAAAATTTCCTTGGCTGACCACTGCGTCTACTGTCCTCAACATTGCCCGTTTCTTTGTGTTTCTTCAAAAGAGCTTGGACAGCATATCTGGAAATCCGTCTGCCTTGAAATGTCTGTCTGGGAGAGACCTTGCTGGTGCAGTGTAACTACTACCTTGTGTCTTCCTGCTGTGCTCAGGCTTGCTATGGTGTATGACCTTTGACATTTAACGGTATAAAGCAACCTCACCCAGTTTTATTCCTCCTACACAGCTGTTTCTGTTAATGATTGTGTTTCAACCCACATATTAAATTGATGATCATTAGCACCTGATTAGTATAATTGTTTAATCAGACACCTGACTATATGCCTACAATATACCTGCCTGTATGCAAGTGTACCTAGAAGAACTGATGCTGTTTTGAAGGCAAATGGTGTTCATACCAAATACGGATTTTATTTATATTTTTCTTCTGTTCATACACTATGCATTTTATTAAACTGAAGGCTATTGGTCAGTCTTAAGTTGTGGGCAGGCCGGCCCGAGGCTCTTAAGCCAGCTCCAGGGGAAGTCCAGAGCGGACGCGAGCTCTCAGACAGAGCTGTTACCCACCCAACCCATACCCAAAATTCTAACTTCTCTCTATACATTCATACCATGGGTGGCCCCCCCAATTCTAGGCCCACATTCAAGGTCGGATAGGGCAATATTCATCAGACATCCTTCACATTCACCGCGTCCTAGGCCTGACCACAACTGGTAAACTATTAATATGTTTACTTTTGAAAGCATTCCTACTTTGCAGCATTTTTTCACACCTGCCTAAAACTTTTGCACATTACTGTATATATGAGCCACAGTAACATAAGTAATTGCTGTACAATATGGAGAGAGTCCTCTATAGCAAAGTGGTGGATACAATGCATCTACATTTCTTGAAAGTGGACCTGTGATCTTCAATTTAAGTTTGAGTATGAGTTCGCCACACAGAAAAAAAAACAAGATTGCCTAAAGCAGTGGTTCCCTCCCAAAGCGGAGTGTGGGTGGGTGGGTGTGTGCTTAACCCTTTGAGTGCCAGAGTGGTACGGAATGCATTGTTTTGCAATGCATTCCGTACCACTCTGGCACTCAAAGGGTTAAATCAATATGGACTTGACTTGTACCTTATGGTAGAAATGATATGTCCCAGAACTGACCCAATCCTTTAGTGCCAGAAGGGGTAATACCGAACCTTGTATTTCCATTTTCTTAGGCACACAGCTTCAGGTGGTTTTATTTTCTTAAACCAGAACTCTCTCAGCAATGATTGTAAAAAAGAAAACACGTAGAGAACCAGCATTATCTTAAAAATATGATTTTTATTGTTCTGTAAGGAGATGTAGGGGCAGCTGGAATGGTAGAATTTGATGCTGCTTCCCGCAGTTCTCCTGTACGGCCGCCGGTATAAAAAGAATGAGACAAGGAATGTTACAGACCTCTCTTCGCAGTAAATCAGCAACCTTTGTATTTTTATTTTTTTTTTTTTGTTTTTTATTTAGAAGAAAAAAAAAAAACTGCAAATATAAGTTTTGCTAGGTGAATATATATTTATCATAAACCCCCTAAATTATGTAAATAGTAACCCTCTTAAAGTTTTATTTAATTTCATATTTTTTGGTCCTTCGGGGGGGGGGGGGGGAAAAAAAAGAAAAAGTCAGAGCCGTTTTATTATCTAAAGGGACAAATGTGGAATGTATTGGGGGAAGCAGCGTGTATCCCAGAGCGGGCCCCGCCCTCCTTCGCCAGCATGCAAACCGCACCACAAAACGCAGCAGAATGGTCTTGCCTTCCGAGAAAGACAGAATGCAACAGCAGCTGTTGAACGGAGTCTGGGGTACAGCTTTGCCTAGTTAACCCAGGCACCCCATACCGTGATTTCTAGGAAAGTGATTAGCTAGTAGACTTTAATTGCAATCTCATGGATTCATCAGTCCAGAGCTGTCAGAAGCATTGGCTGGCGCGTCACAGAGAAATCATTGTAACAGATGTGAGAGTATGGATGCCAATCACCCTGTTCCACAGCCAGATCTCAGTCCCCCCCCAATAATAAAACAGCCCAGGGAAGCACAACGATCGCTCTGCCTGCACTGCGGAGCCTTCTCACATCGCCGGAGGCAGCCAGGTGGAATCAAGCCGTGATAATGGGAGTATACAGATTATGGTTCTAGGCTCCGCGGAACCTGCCGCTCCTGGGTGCTAGAGCAGAGATGTGAAACAGGAATAAATAAGCCAGGGAATGTGAGAAGGCTGGAAGGACAGGGTGCTAGATTAGAACAAGGTTACCCAGAAGCGGATTAAATGTGCCAGCTGCGAGTGGAAGAAGCATTCCCTGTCTCTTCAGCCATTGCATAGATAGCTTTGCAGTAAGGGAGGAGTGGACTCAAAATTTACCTCTGGATCCTCCTCCCCCCCTGCAAAGAGAAAGCCTCTGATCCCCTCCTTCCCGTTCCCAGCTTCCCCATCTCAGTTCTGTCCGTACTGCCACAACGGCATTAGTAGCTGGTGGTGGGGGTAATAGGGCAGTGTGAAGGCAGGGGACCCCCGATTCCTTTCCCATCACTCCCTCACAGGTCGCTTTCACCGTACAGAGCAGTAGAGAAGGACATGTAGTCCAGTGCGCCGGGCACTGCGTCGGGGCCCTGGTAGGGTGCCATGCGAGCGATGCAGTACTCTGCCTGGTCTGGAGGAAGCTCCCGGCGCAGCTCTGCCGCAGTGATGTAATTCTGAAACAGGAGGGATAGGAACACGTGAACAAACTCAGTCAGAATACAGATTAAAAAAAGATCACAGTTTTATTTAACAAATCGTGCTTCTGCCAGGGGACTTGACAACAGAGAAGTCGATATTGCCATGTCTATTTGTGGGTGCGCTTGTTAAGCCAGAAACATAAAGGGTCATATTACAAGAGTACCCAGTCACCCAATAGCTGTAGTAATAGACTTCCCACAGCTCAAAACTCTGCAGATCTCTGATCTTCAGGGCTGGCTGACATTCACTTGGGCCTTCTGAAATGTTTATACCTTCTCCATTGAAGCCCGTTGCCTGAGAATTCACACACTGGGCTTCACTGGGAAGATAAAGCGGTTGCCTCCTCTCTCAGAACAGCAGAGTGAAGAACGGACTTCACCAACAGCTGAGAGATAAGAGATCTGATGGCGATCAGCGTGTGGTACCCGAGTACTGAGCAACAAACGCCATTCCCATAGCTATAACTCTGCAGCTAGAAATCCTCAGACCTTTTCAAATAGTAGCGAACGTTTAAAGGGATAGTAACCCCCCCCAACAACTTGACGCCAAAATACAGCAATCATACAAACATACTGAACGCACTTAGTCCCATCTCTCAAACCCTTATGGTCTGAGAGATGTAAGGCAAGACAGACGTCCGCTCCCTCCCCCTTCTCATACATCCGCTGTATAGCGGACGTCATGAGATCCGGCTTCCAGCACCAGGCGGTGGCTCTGCAGGAGCGCTGTCATCTAGATATCTCCGTATTATTACTTCATGGGTATGGTCTAAAACGTGTGCCTGGCTTGCAAGCACATAGACCATTCCCATGAAGTAATAATACGGAGATATCTAGATGACAGCACTCCTGCAGAACCGCCGTCTGGTGCTGGAAGCCGGATCTCATGACGTCCGCTATACAGCGGATGTATGAGAAGGGGGAGGGAGCGGACGTCTGTCTTGCCTTACATCTCTCAGACCATAAGGGTTTGAGAGATGGGACTAAGTGCGTTCAGTATGTTTGTATGATTGCTGTATCATGGCGTCAGGTTGTTGGGGGGGGGTTACTATCCCTTTAAGGAAACTATGTTCTAGAGCTTTTCCTGCTGAGTAAAACAAGGACACTCCCTCCACTGTCAGTTGTTTTATTAAAAGGTTATAACGGTTACATAATCAGGAAGTGAATTTACTGCAGGTTTACTTCCTGATAGTGTGGACCGACAGGAAGTGATTCAGCAGTTTCCATCACATTCTGCGGAGGACTGTCAGTGACTTTCCTCTTAAATAGAATGTAAAAGAATAACCAATTGGAATCTGGACACTAGACAGCACTATTTATATAAAACAGTTTTAAACAGTAATAACTCTGGAAATACACATCTGTCAGCAATGGAAATACCTTTTTTTTTTTTTTTTTTTTTTTTTAAATTAAAAGCCCTACACTATATATTTTTTTCATAACAAATGTTTTGTACTCTTTACGTTCAGCAAGGCAGGAAGCAATGCAACACGGAGACTGAAGTCAAAAGGAGAACTGCAGTCCCCATAAAAGGGGACTTTAACCTCTTGAATGGTAGAGAAGTGTCCTCTGCATTGTAAAGATGTGCACTGAAGAATAGAAGTTAAAAGCCCATTTAAAGGGATAGTAATACTTTATTATTACTATCCCCCATATTGTAGATATTTGTAAAATAATTAAATAGCCCGACAGGCTTGGGGCACTGCAGCAGAGTCGAAATCCCGTTAGTGAAAAATAATTATTTCACTGAAACGGTCCTCTACGTGTGCTTAGTTTGTGATTGGTTAGTGCTTGGTTTGTGATTGGTTTGCAAGCACACGTAGAAGACGGTTTCAGTGAAATAATTATTTGTCACTAACGCAATCTCGGCTCTGCTGCAGAGCCACATGATGAATGGCAGACCGAATATCCCTGCAGTCAGCACAACGCTGAATTCAGGGAAGGTGGAGGGGAACTTTGTCTTCGATTATCTCTCAAACCATAAAGGTTTGAGAGGTGAACCTGGGGGCTATTAAATTATTTTACAAATATGTACAATATGGGGGATAGTAATAATAAAGTATTACTATTCCTTTAAACCAATTGAAGTTTCTAATCATTCCACACAGTGCAGCTTCTTTACTGAGAATTGGTCCAGTTCTTATAGGAACATCAGTCTCAGCAACAGGAGTTGCAGCAGGTTATTAATTTGCAAACAGAAGAGCCTTTATTACAATAATTTGTATGGCAACAAATAGCACAGACATAGCCCTCAACTAAAGAGATCAGGGCTGGGAATTGTGCTTCTCCTATACAATGACACTATCTGTATTAGGGTGGGACTTGGGGAGACAACTATAACACTAAAGGGCAGAATTGGAATTATTGTTAACATCACTCGGAATCGCGTATCCAGACCACTAACCTTATCTCCTGCAAGGACCTTAAACGATGCAATGACTTGGTCAGCGGTGTCTGTGTCCGTGGTCTCCCGTGACATGAAGTCGATGAATGCTTGGAATGTCACCATGCCAGAGTTATTGGGGTCAACAACAGCCATGATCCGGTTAAACTCTGCATCTCCCTGAAATGCAGAGAGGCCGGCAGGGGAAGAAGGGTCAGTGAGGTGGAAAGCGCATTGGACACAGTTGGTGCAATAGGAAAGTCACAGACGGCACCAGACAGACCAGTGGGAGGCACAGGAGTAAGAAGCAGGAAAGGAGCATACCAGGCTGTAACCCGTAGAGATAAGAAGAGGGCGGAAGTCATCAGCGTCCAAAGCACCAATTCTCTTCTTTTCCAAGAGACAGACAGAAAACAGGAGAAGGAGAGTGCAGAGACAGAAAAGGCACAGAGCCAGCAGGGCAGTGAGAGGGAAGATTGAAATGGTGAAAATTAACAGTGGCATGAAAATGGTTACATTACAGACGAGAGGAAAAAAATGTGGGGTTCAGATGTAAGATGGAAAAGTAGCACAGATGATGGTTTGGGCACGAGAGAAAGAGAATGTAATAGGGAAGATACAGGGAGAGACCACATACACACACACACAACGGGAGAAAGAGAGAGAGAGACAGGCAGATGGTTAGTGTGAGGTCACTTCTCTAGCGATCATTCTGTACCTGTCTGTCATTTTCCACATCATATCCCAGACTGATGAGACAAGCTTTGAATTCTTCGGGTCCCAGAGCCCCTGTATGGTCCTATGACAGCAGAACAAGGGAAGAGGATGGGGGATCCAGAGGGTGAGCGGGAGACACAAGCAGTGAGATGGAGGGGCAGGTGAAGGGTGGAAAATGGGGACAGTGAAAGAGAAATAAAGAAACATTACGGGATGCACATCTATGGTCTGGTGACATGGGACAGATGGATGTCTCCCCACCAGGGACCCACAAAAAACATGGCGGCCTCAGACAGGAAGCAGAGAGGTCAGCTCCACCTCCAGGGGTCATAGAGAAAGGCAGGTGGGGACTGGACAGACTCTGGTCTGTGTGAGGGGAGAGCTGCAACCTGGGGCCATAATCAAAATGTCAAAGAGGAGCAAATCTAGAAAAAAACAGATGGACCACAGGGAACATATAAAAATTCCCATTCAATTAAATGGTGTCTTTAATGGCTTTATTGCTAGATGTTCAATGAATTGCTTTACAGCATTTAAGGGGTTAAAATCCCATTTAAAATCGGACTCTCGGAAACCGTATTACACTCTCATGGTGCAGCTGGTTTGCTCCAGAATTGATCCTTTTCAGCTTCTCGAATGTGGCTATTAATTCATTAAATGGTAACATGGGATGTAACCCAGCATCACGGAGATGACAAGGGGTACGTAGACCAGACAGAGGAGCCCCACCTCCCTAATACCGTCACTTCCACAGAAAACGGAGAACCTTTCAGTGAGATGAGAACCGTGGCCTTTGTGCAGTAACGGTTCTAGAGTCTGGTTCTCCTACACTGGTTCTAAGCTGTCCACCCCCTTACCCTGTCAAAGTGGTTGAATGATGCCCGGAATTCGTGCATTTGCTCCTGGCTGATACCCTTGGCGTCGCGGGTGAGGATCTGGTTCTCCACCTCATTGATTGTACGAGTGATGGTGGTAAGAAGGTGCTCCCAGCCCACGCGGATGTGCTGTAGAGAAAACATTTCCGGGTCAATCTGGAACCTAAAGGTCATTACCCTTCCTTGTATTCGGTTCACTCACTCTTACATTTAGCAAAAAAACAGACAACCCCAATCGCTCCCCACGCCTCTGGCCCCCAGTCACACTGCTCGCTCCCCAGGCCTCTGGCCCCCAGTCACACTGCTCGCTCTCCACGCCTCTGGCCCCCAGTCACACTGCTCGCTCCCCTCACCTCCATGGTGAAGCTGGTGTGCTTGTTGTCGAAGATGAGCGCCTCCTGGATAAGTTGGTGCTGCTGCTCCAGTTTGTCAATGTTGGGTTTGTAGTTGATGACGCTCTGCTCGTACTGCTTCAGGTGAGACATCTGGTCCTCCAGGGTTCCATGCATCTCTATGGCGATCCTGCCCACCTCCTGGCAACATGTGGAATAAAATAATCAATAGAGGTGCCAGCTGAGGCCATCCCAGGTGGCAGCAACACAGAGGTACAAAGCCCTGTTTCACTGGTATATACTGTGTGACTATCCGTAAAACAGTCACATTTTCCTGCGTTATAACACATTACTAACGTGACCAGACATGCCCTTGTAAGGGATAGTAATGCTTATTATGTAGAAAAATATAGATTGTAGGGTTTATTCCCCTGAGTAAAACAAGGATTCTTCCACTGCTGGGAAGTGTTCTATTCAAAAGTGATTGCAGCTCAAAATTTATTTAGGTGCAGGATCTAATGCAATGTATCTAATGAAAAGTTAGTGGAGCTTTTGATACATCACCCTATGGACAGGTCTGCTCAGTTTACCATAAAGCTACGTAGAAAGGCATAGCAGCAGCGCCACTGAGAAATTTCAGGCTACTGAGATACTGCGCCTAAAAGATTTATGTTTGAGCTGCAATAACCTTTCAATAAAACATCTCTCCACAGTGGGAGTACCCTTGTTTTACCGAGGAGCACAAAGCCTACGATCTGTGTTTCTCTACGTATTAAGTGTTACTTTTCATTTAACCCTTTAAAGACTGGGAAAATATGAGGTCATTTTCACTTAAGGACCGGAGCAATTTTGACCTTTTTGACTATGTCTTTGTTCAACAGTGTTTTCCCTCTAAGACTTTTATTCCACCCCCATAAATTATATACTGTTTTTTATAAGCACAAATAGGGCTCTTTTGATACCCCACTTATATGGATAACCCACCATTTTCCTTATTTAAAAAAAACAACAACATTTTTCCCTTGGGATCAATTGGGCGCAAAGGGTTAAATTGTTATGGAGACTGCATGAAAGGTATGACCGGTCAGTCATACCTACTAAACGTGCAGTTTAAAGTGGCCACTGTCCCCCCGGGTGAAAATCCCTATGTCCCTTTTTCCCATCCTATTTTGTCACTTTTTATCCCTGACATTTGGCGGTGTGTATAAGTGTATTACATGGCTCCACAACAATTCCAATTCCAATATTGTTTAATGAGATTTTTTTTTTTTTTTTGTAAAAAAAAAAAAAAAAATTAAGTATCATTGCAGGTCAGAAATTGACCTGCATGTAGACAGCCTCCAGCACCAGCAGTAAAAGGGTTAATACCCCCAGCTGCTGTATTTTATTTTACCACTAGGTGTCTCCTCTCTACTTCTCTCGCTCTCTTACTTTGATAGCAAGGGAGACAGAGGCAGACGAGAGACTTAGAGGCAGCAGGCTTTGCATGTTGACTGTTTCTCAGAATGCCAGTACATGTGATTGCTGATACAGCGATCACATGAAACGCCACAAGCAAGAAGGGCTGAGACTGAACGCCCCAGTTTCGGAGCGTTCAGTCTCAGCCTGGAGTTAATGATAGCAGTGTGCACGGAGGCACACTGCTATCATTTAAGCCATGACGGTCCAGGACCGTCATGGGTCCTTAAGGGGTTAATGAAGGACTTTTAGTGCATACACAGTGCAGCATTTCTATAGTCCTATGTATTATTATTATTATTATTATTATTAAGATTATCCCTAGTGTCCTGCATTAACACACCGAGTGCCAGAGGTATTCAAGGCATTGCATATCTGTCTGGCACTCAGAGTGTTACAGGGGAGGTGTGGTCATATTTATTAAGACCACACCCACTTGTACACATACATGGAGAGCGTCCCTTAAAGGAAAACCAACACCTCCAATGAACTGGTGTTATATGCACTGACATACCCTGAGCTTTATACAGTATCTGCCAAATGTCTGTTTTCTAAGGCATAAAATCTAGTTCCAGATATGTTGTGAGGAAGCTCACATTCCTGTCTTTTCCCATTGATTGTCCATGATTATCTGTCACAGGCGGAGATAACAGCCGTGCTGAATACAAGAGCAGTGGGTGCTAAATCACAATTGTCATCTGTTCTGGAAACAGCACAAGCATTAAAGGGATAGTAACCCCCCTCCTCAACAACTTGACGCCAAGATACAGCAATCATACAAACATACTGAACGCACTTAGTCCCTATGGTTTGAGAGATGTAAGGCAAGACAGACCTCCGCTCCCTCCCCCTTCTACCTGATGAGCTGTAAAGCTGTCAGAGGCAAAATCCGGTCGACAGACTTTCCGCGGTTCTGCAGGAGCTCTGACATCTAGATATCTCCATATAATTACTTAATCGGAATGGTCTACAACATGTGCTTGCAAGCCAGGCACATGTTTTAGACCATACCCATGAAGTAATAATACGGAGATATCTAGATGACAGCGCTCCTGCAGAGCCACCGCCTGGTGCTGGAAGCCGGATCTCATGACGTCTGCTATACAGCGGACGTATGAGAAGGGGGAGGGAGCGGAGGTCTGTCTTGCCTTACATCTCTCAGACCATAAGGGTTTGAGAGATGGGACTAAGTGCGTTCAGTATGTTTGTATGATTGCTGTATTTTGGCGTCAAGTTGTTGGGGGGGTTACTATCCCTTTAAATGACATTTCTGAGCAGCAAAATTTACACAGGCTTTAAAAATCAAGTTTAGGATTATATTTTCGGGATGTCACAAATTACTTTATATTATATAAATCCTATATTATAATTCGCTAAGGATGTTTGTCAGAAGCCGCCATGTGCAGCAGAGACGGCTGCGTGCGTCGCAGTAATACACAGTACAGACTGCCCGCGACTGATATGGAGTGGGGCGCTCCGAATTCAGACCGGAGTCCTCTCTGCACACCTTCCTGGGACCTGCTCCGTATCAACCGCAGCATAGGGAGTCATGACTGCAGCACCGTGTTCACCGGCTTTAAAACTAGTGTATATATTGTTTTTTGTTAACTTCTTATAAAGAGATCATCATCTATACAGCTTTGTGAGTTAATGCAAATCTGCCAGGCATTCCTACCGTATAGTAACACCACACACTGCTCTATATCACGTCCTGCCAGCCGCATACATTAGTCCTTTGCAATGCTTTAGAGACATCTACTGCATTTTGTATGTCTGCAATAGGAATTAAAACGATCCCTTTTTGTGTGGGTTAGTCCAGCTGAATAATCCACTGATTAACTTACTGTGCTTAATTAGGTATATCAATAAATCCTGGTTTGTATGTGGCCTTTGAGGACAGGAATGAATTTTTCTGGTTTAGACGGTGAGCAGTTTGTGAGAAAATAGGATTTTAGTCTTACCTGTTAAATCCTTTTCACTTAGTCCATACAGGTCACTGGTACTCTGGGAGGCGTAAGTCCCCTTTAATAGGCAGGAACAATTATGCAAATAATTTGCAAGGGGCGGAGCCTCCCCTCTTACTTAAGCCACCTTCTGGCCAGAGCCACTCATATTGATTTGAGACCCCAAAAACTGACCTCAGGTAAGCAAAAAGAAAGACTCCTGTGAGCATGCCCGAACGGTCTCCCACTGAATGCCACAGGAGAGCCAAGACTGGTCCCTTGACAGGGTGGGAGACCAGTGACCTGTATGGACTAAGTGAAAAGGATTTAACAGGTAAGACTAAAATCCTATTTTCACTGTCGTCCAATACAGGTCACTGGTACTCTGGGATGTACAAACATTGAGCTGATCCAGAGGCGGGAAGTAAGGCAAGGACCAGGCGCAAGGCCCAAGTCACTAGAACCGATATGACCAGTTGATAACATAGCCCAAACTGTAAGTGTCAACGGACACCAACCAAGGGAACAATCCCTGAACTAACACAGCACTCGGAACTAGAGCCAACCGGGCTCAACAGTAAAGAAGCACTAAGGATCACAGAGCGGAAGACCTACACAGGCAAGACTGCCTCCAGGACCTTCCTTCCAAAACTGGCATCAGCCGAAGCCAGTACATCAACTCGATAGTGCTTCGAAAAGGTGTGCACAGAGGACCAAGTGGCCGCTCTGCACAGTTGATCAGCAGAAGCTTGATTCTTGTAGGCCCAAGAGGCCCCAATAGATCTGGTGGAATGGGCAGTCACCCGGAAGGGAACATGCTTATTCCGCAACTTATAGGCTTCACGGATGGTAGCCTTAATCCAAGAGGCAATGGTAACTTTGGAAGCCGGTCTTCCTGCCCTAGGCCCCTCAGGAATGACGAATAGAGCGTCAGACTTCCTGATAGACTCGGTGCGATGAACATAAAACTTGAGGCAACGCACCACATCCAACAGATGGAGATCTCTTTCCTTGTCAGATGAAGGATTAGGGCAGAAAGAGGGAACCACAATCTCCTGATTGATGTGAAACTCAGACACAACCTTGGGTAAGAATTCCTTGGTAGTGCGAAGCACAGCCTTATCCTTGTGGAACACCAGGTAAGGAGGTTTACAAGACAAGGCCTGTAACTCTGCTACCCGGCGCACTGACACAACAGCCAAGAGGAAGGCCATCTTCCAAGTCACAAGACGTAATGGAATGGAAGCCAAGGATTCAAACGGTGGTCGCTGAAGAACTCCCAGCACCAAATTGAGATCCCACTGGGGAGCAGGACTCTTAAAGGCAGGTCGAACATGAGTCACACCCTGGAAGAAGACTTTCACATCAGGAAGGACAGCAATCCGTTCCTGGAAAAACACAGACAAGGCAGAAGTCTGAACTTTGAGGGAACTCAGACTGAGCCCCTTATCCACACCGTCCTGCAGAAAGGCCAGGACAGTGGGAAGATGGAAGTCAAGTGACAACTTCTTGTCAGAGCACCAAGTCACGAAAGTTGACCATATGCGATGATAGATCTTGGAAGACACAGGCTTACGAGCACTGAGCATCGTCGATACCACAGAAGGAGAAAAGCCTTTCTTTGCTAGAATCGAGGATTCAACCGCCATGCCATCAAACGGAGAGAGTGAACATCCTCTTTCCACAGATACCCCTGAAGAAGCAGGTCCGGACGGGCTGGAAGTGGGATTGGATCCTTCACTGACATGGCCATCAATTCCGGAAACCAGGACTGGCGAGGCCAGTTTGGAGCAATCAGGATGACAGGACAACGTTCCCTCTTCAACTTCTGGATGACTCTGACCAATAGAGGAAGAGGAGGGAAGATGTAAGCCAGGGAGAAGTCCCAAGGGATCGACAAGGCATCCACTGCTAGAGCAAGGGAGTCCCTCAACCGGGAGCAAAACACCGGAACCTTCCTGTTGTGTCTGGTAGCCATCAGATCCACCACAGGCATCCCCCACCGTTGAGTGAGCATGTGAAACACCTCTGGGTGCAGAGCCCATTCTCCGCTGTCGACGGTATGACGACTGAGGAAGTCTGCCATGACGTTGTCCACGCCTGGAATATGAACCGCAGAGATGACAGGCACGTGATCTTCTGCCCAAGACAAAATATCCTTGACCTCCCACCAGGCGGAACCGCTTCTTGTGCCGCCTTGCCTGTTGATGTAAGCCACCGCCGTGGCGTTGTCGGACTCCACTCTGACTGGAAGACCGGTCAATTGAGACTCCCAGTGCCTCAGGGCCAGCCGGACAGCTCGAAGTTCCAGAACATTGATGGAGAGCATGGATTCCTCCAGACCCCATTTCCCCTGAGCACTGAAGCGACCCCAGACTGCACCCCAGCCCCGAAGGCTGGCATCCGTAGTGACTGTGGTCCAAGGAGGAACTAGAAAGGATTTCCCTTTCAGGAGATGAGAGAGATCTAACCACCAGTGCAGACTCGACTCGACATGAGGAGGAAGAGAAACAGACAGATGTTGATGATCTGGATGATTCTTGCACGTCTGGATCACGAATCTCTGAAGATCCCTGGAGTGGGCCATGGCAAATGGTACTGCTTCGATTGTGGAAATGAACTTCCCCACTAAGGACGACAACTTCGGAACTGGAATCACGTCCAGGTCCAGGATTCCAGCCACTCTGACAGCTATCTGGTGAGCCACGTCCTCTGGAAGAAACACCATGCATTGGCGAGTGTCGAACAGGAGACCCAGGAACAGAAGTCTCTGAGATGGAATCAAGTCCGACTTGTCCAGATTCAGGATCCAGCCATGACGGTTCAGGGTGTGCATGCACATCTGTAATTGCTGGTGGAGAAGCTCCGCTGAGGAGGCCTTCAGTAGGAGATCGTCCATGTAGGGGGTCACTCTGATCCCATCCTGATGGAGCACCGCTATCAAGGAGCCCAACACCCTCTGGAAGACCTGAGGGGCTGAAGTCAGCCCAAAGGGGAGCGCTGCAAACTGAAAGTGTCCCCTGTGGCAGGCAATCCTGAGATACCGCCTGCTCTCTGGATGAATAGGGATGTGAAGATAAGCATCCTGAAGGTCCAGGGAGGCAAGAAACTCCCCTGGAGACATTGCTGCAATCACAGAGCGCAGGGACTCCTGGCGGAAGTGGGAAGTCACCACATAGGCATTGAGATCTTTGAGATCCAAAATGGGACGAGCTCCTCCGTCCTTTTTGGCTACCACAAACAGGTTGGAATAAAATCCTGAACCTGTGTCCCCCTGAGGAACCGCCTCCAGGACCTCTTTGTCCAAGAGATCCTGAATAGCGTCGTCGAACAGACGCCTTTTTGTGGGTTCCTGAGAAGGACGAGTAAAATGGAACCGAAAAGGAGGAAGGGAAGAGAAAGGGATCCTGTATCCCTCTGACACCACCTGAAGAACCCATGGGTCCGCCACTGACTCCTCCCAAGTCCGGCGAAAGATGCGGAGACGACCGCCTACAGCCGGATGCGGACCCGGGTTCGGCGAGTCATGCCGAAGCAGTCTTGGAGGTCTTGGCCTTGGAGGCAACTTTGGGCCTCCAGGACTGTTTGGGCTTGGAGGAGGAGCGCGTAGTGGGAGGACCCGTTTGGGCCGAGGAGCGTGTCTCAGTCTGAAAGGAACGAAAGGACCGATTGCGTTTGGCTGGAAACTTTTTCTTAAAGACTGAGGGTAGAAGAGTACTTTTACCGCCAGTAGCCTCACTGATCATTTCTTTGAGTTCAGACCCAAAAAGCAAATTCCCCTGAAAGGGCAAGGAAAGCAAGGCTTTCTTAGAGGCTGTATCAGCAGACCAAATTTTCAGCCAAAGAGCGCGTCTAGCCACCACAGAAGAAGTGGAGGCCCTCGCCATCATGCGCACAGCATCAAAAGCAGCATCAGCAACATAGTTCTGAGCTTCAGTGATATTAGCAAGAAGCTGCAACTGTTCAGATACAGGCGCATCCTGGCGAACCGCTTCAGTCAGTCGTTCAGTCCAGGCCGCAATAGCTCTATTAACCCATGCCACAGCAAAAGTGGGGCGCATGGCTGTGCCAATGGAGGCAAAAATAGACTTAAGAGAGAGCTCTAGTTTCTTATCCGTCCAGTCCTGCAAGGCAGAGGCATCTGAGACAGCCAAAGCAGTAGATTTGGATAGTCTAGACACAGGAGCATCCACTTTGGGAGGATGAACCCATTTTGCCAGCTCCGCCTCAGGAAAAGGGTAAAGTTTGGCAAACTTTTTGGAGACAGAGGAAGATCTATCAGGATTCTTCCATGCCTCAGAGACCAGACGGGCAAGAGTAGGGTTAGTTGGAAAACAAACAACAGGCTTAGATGGCTTTTTCTGAAAAACATCAGTAGGATCATAAGTGGATTCCTGAGTCAGAGGAAGGTTGAGCGTATTCAGAACCGCTCTGATCAGACCCTCAGCCGAAACTTCAGGGTCACACTCATAGGGGTCCCCAATGGACCTGTTAGATTCAATAACAGTACGTTCCTCAGCATCAGAATCCTGTAAAAGTTCTTCTTCAGAAGAATCAGTGATATCAGGAGCTCCCTGTGGCTTAGGCAGGGAGGTCCTGATAGTAGAGGGGGTCTGCCAGACCTGGAGAGCCCCCTGTACCTGAGAGGGAAAGAGTTGAAGTGTGGATCTGAGATCCCTAGTGGCAGCTTTAAACTCCTTCACCCAAGATGGCTCAATAGCGTGGCTGGGAAGCCCAGGGTTGCTATCTTGACCAGTACAATTAGGGCATAGATCCCCCACATTATCGCCATTCAGCCCAATGTGGCAAGAGGAGCAAAACGCCATGGGGGTAGCGGACCCCCCATCCTCCTTAGACTTGGGTCTAGCCCCTAGCTCCAGTGAAGTAGACATGCTCACAGCGTCAATATACCCCACTAATAACACTATCACCCAGAAAAAGTGATAAGATTAAAGTTTCACCCCAGAAATGTTCTAAAAACGGACTTATCTGGCCAGCGAAGGGTTAATCTGTTGAGGAGAGAGAAGGCTCGGTCCCTGCGTAGTGTACTCGCCTAGGAAAAGTACCACAAAATGGCGGCCGTCGTGACAGCCAATCAGAAACGAGCGCGAACCAAGCGCTCATGGGAAATGTAGTTTTTCCTTACAAGTACCCCACACAGTGCCCGAAGCCCCCCTGAACACCCCACATAAATAAAACACATTCCGGATGATAGAGCAGGAGCCTAGAATTAAAATGAGCCCTCTCTGAAGTTGCTGTGACAAGCGGTTCCAGAGAAATGTCCCATACTGTGAATTCCCATAGAGAGTAAAGGAGCCCTTGCGTCTGAGCGGGAAAAAAGCCGCGCTTAAAGGCGCGGAACACCATTTTTAATAAAGTTTAAGAAAACATTAAAAAGTGCCCAAACAAGCATGAAACACATGAGAAACATAAATAAATGAATACCCCATGCTCCAAAACTCAGAGAATAACACAGAAATTGCATAAACAGAATAATGCAATAAAAACACCCTATGAGTGCTGGAGTGTATTAAAACTCCCAAATACAAGCCCATCAAAGGGACACTGTGGGGACAAGTGGACCTTCAGCACTCAATGGGTGACTCACCTTCCTTGCTGACTTCTGTCTTCAGGTGACCATGATAGGGAGGGAAAGAACCAGAGGTAAATTCCCCAACAGGGGAGCTGCTTAACACAAGCTGTCCCCTCTTCAGGGTATAGGTCCACAGGAAATCCCTGGAAGCTGCACCAGCCACTTTAAAGAGGGCAATTCACAGCCATGGTCACCCTCCTAATGGTGGTATTCCATATTTGAATAAAAAAATAATAAAATACTAAGATGCATAGATGTTCTCTACCTGGTGTGGAAGCACACCAGGAACAAATCAATATGAGTGGCTCTGGCCAGAAGGTGGCTTAAGTAAGAGGGGAGGCTCCGCCCCTTGCAAATTATTTGCATAATTGTTCCTGCCTATTAAAGGGGACTTACGCCTCCCAGAGTACCAGTGACCTGTATTGGACGACAGTGAAATGTGTATTAATACCTCTGCATAGTCTGATCCAAAACTAGACATAGATCATGTCCTCAGGCACAGAGCCAGTATATATATAAAAAAAAGGCGTGGGACAATCCTGCCAAAACAGCACGTTGCACAATACCGTGCAGTCCCACTTGTAGCCTGCAGGTGGCATTGCACTGCCACACATATGGAATTAACAAAAACAAACTCTTTGGGTGGAGCACAAAGAATGGCTTTTTCTACCACCATGGAGCACACGTACTTGGGAACATACCCATAAAATAAAACGTGGAGACATTCTGAAAACCAAATGCATTATACGGGAGTCATAAACATTCCAAAGGTCTTATATTGGGCTTTTAAACCTTGGAACGCTAGAGAAGTTTCACATTGGTTCCCAATGGGTTGGAGACCTTTTACTATTTAAGAGTTTAAGTTTCTCCTTTAAATCAGTGGGAACGTTTATGTGTGCCCTATGGTGCAGATGGTTTGTTCCAGAATTCCTCCTCTTTATACGTGAGGCCTCATTTGTCTGATGTGCTCCTCACACACAATTCTGATGTGTGAGAAGCACCACCACATGGTGTCTACTGCACAACACAGAGACCACTCACCTCCATCTTAGCCTGGATCCACGGTCCCACAATGTTAGCTTGGTTGGCAAACTGCAGGCGCAGGTGCTCATTAGATTGCTGCTTGTCCTGTTCACTCTTCAATGCGCCGTCTCTCTTGGGCACCAACTGCTGAACCTGCAGCGGAAAGAAGGTTACACATCTGCACCAAGTGGCCTAGTACTACACAATAGAGGCCGCCTCGCTCCTGCCACCTACCTTCTCCCACTTGGAATTGATGGTCTGTGGGGTAACAGTGGTGTAGGGGTTCCCACTGGCCAGCTTGATGTGATTATAATCTGCGATTTTCTGAGCTTCGTTCTGAATGCCGAGAATGGCCTCCCGCTCACGATCAGCATCCGGCAGAGTGGACTTAAACTGCTCGTGTGCCGCAATCAGACCCTGCAGGACAGAACGGAGAACATCTAGGTCAGTTCAAACATGCACCAACTATCTACAGGGTCTCAAACTGATTCACAACATTGGTCCCTGAGACACATCAACAGCTCAAGTTTTCAGGTTATCAGTGCTTGATCACTGGTGAGTAATCAGTGGCTCAGTCATACTGATTCATCTACCTCTGCTTAATTAGGGATCTCCTTAAACCCTGACCTTTTGATGTGTGCCGAGTACAGGAGCTAAGAATCAATGGTCTAGAACAGGTGAAATCAAGTCTGTTCTCAAGTTCCCTCCAGCAGGATCTTCAAAACTAAACAAGTGAATGTTGTTACTTCAGGTAGATCCTCCAGAATGACCAAAGCATTAACTGAGTCACATGTGTTCATGAGAGGAGATCCTGAAAACCTGCCTTGCTGGGGGTGGAGGGGCTGATGACAGGTTTGATCTTTACACCGGTTTATAACACAGGCTTCATAAGTGAAATACCACACTCAGTGGTCAGTTTATCATATGGTTTGGAGGGTAGGGGTGAAATTTTACACGCTGATCACATGGCCTTATATAAAGAATAGGAGAGAGAAAGAAGGAGAAACAAAGACAAAAATAAAGAGAAAGAGAGAAATAAAAATAAAAACAACATTGAGAGGAAGAAGGAAGCAATTTTGGAGCAAACCAGCAGCACACCATAAAGGACAAAAACATTCCCAAACCACTGAATGACATATATGGGATTTCTACAAGCCACATTTAAATCGAATGGAGTTTTCAGTTGTCCCCTAGGGTACATCTGGGTGCACTGGAATTGCTCCTCTTGTCTTCCGCACAGAGTCACGTGTTTGTGTGTCTGGAGGGTCTAAAACTCAGCCATCCCCACAGGCCACTGTGATGACTGTGAAAGAGACAAGGTGAAGGGGTACATGATCGTTAACACTCGCCCACCTCAATCTCCTCTATGGTGTGAACTATAAACATGTCTTGCAAATCCTCCATAGCTCCCTCCATCCAGTTGTTGAATGGCGCCGCCCTCTTGGCGTATTCCAGGTACAGCTGGTCGATGGCTTCTAGCTGTCGCTCTGTTTGCTGTAAGGAAAGATGCAAGGAAACCGATAAGAACCAATACACATTGGGTACAGCGGGCACTGCAGACATACAGGCGACCCCACCATCCTCACCTCTAAGGATTCCCTTCTGGTGTGTGTCAGAGACCCCAGTACATCCCACTGGTCACAGATCTTCTGGCATCGGGCGTTCACACTGGGCGAGTCGTAATAATCCAGTTCACTGCACGGGACAAACAGAAGAATGAATCCCTGTTGTGTCACATGACCCCCCCCCCCCCGCTGGTCCACATAACATCACTGGACTAGAAGTAGGAAAACAAACTGAAGAATGAATCCCTGTTGTGTCACATGACCCCCCCCCCCCGCTGGTCCACATAACATCACTGGACTAGAAGTAGGAAAACAAACTGAAGAATGAATCCCTGTTGTGTCACATGACCCCCCCCCCCCGCTGGTCCACATAACATCACTGGACTAGAAGTAGGAAAACAAACAGAAGAATGAATCCCTGTTGTGTCACATGACCCCCCCCCCCCCGCTGGTCCACATAACATCACTGGACTAGAAGTAGGAAAACAAACAGAAGAATGAATCCCTGTTGTGTCACATGACTCCCCCCCCCCCCGCTGGTCCACATAACATCACTGGACTAGAAGTAGGAAAACAAACAGAAGAATGAATCCCTGTTGTGTCACATGACCCCCCCCCCCCCCGCTGGTCCACATAACATCACTGGACTAGAAGTAGGAAAACAAAGAGAAGAATGAATCCCTGTTGTGTCACATGACCCCCCCCCCCCCGCTGGTCCACATAACATCACTGGACTAGAAGTAGGAAAACAAACAGAAGAATGAATCCCTGTTGTGTCACATGACCCCCCCCCCCCGCTGGTCCACATAACATCACTGGACTAGAAGTAGGAAAACAAACAGAAGAATGAATCCCTGTTGTGTCACATGACCCCCCTCCCCGCTGGTCCACATAACATCACTGGACTAGAAGTAGGAAAACAAAGAGAAGAATGAATCCCTGTTGTGTCACATGACCCCCCCCCCCGCTGGTCCACATAACATCACTGGACTAGAAGTAGGAAAACAAACAGAAGAATGAATCCCTGTTGTGTCACATGACCCCCCCCCCCCGCTGGTCCACATAACATCACTGGACTAGAAGTAGGAAAACAAACAGAAGAATGAATCCCTGTTGTGTCACATGACCCCCCTCCCCGCTGGTCCACATAACATCACTGGACTAGAAGTAGGAAAACAAACAGAAGAATGAATCCCTGTTGTGTCACATGACCCCCCCCCCCGCTGGTCCACATAACATCACTGGACTAGAAGTAGGAAAACAAACAGAAGAATGAATCCCTGTTGTGTCACATGACACCCCCCCCCGCTGGTCCACATAACATCACTGGACTAGAAGTAGGAAAACAAACAGAAGGATGAATCCCTGTTGTGTCACATGACCCCCCTCCCCGCTGGTCCACATAACATCACTGGACTAGAAGTAGGAAAACAAACAGAAGAATGAATCCCTGTTGTGTCACATGACCCCCCCCCCCCGCTGGTCCACATAACATCACTGGACTAGAAGTAGGAAAACAAACAGAAGAATGAATCCCTGTTGTGTCACATGACCCCCCCCCCCCCGCTGGTCCACATAACATCACTGGACTAGAAGTAGGAAAACAAACAGAAGGATGAATCCCTGTTGTGTCACATGACCCCCCTCCCCGCTGGTCCACATAACATCACTGGACTAGAAGTAGGAAAACAAACAGAAGGATGAATCCCTGTTGTGTCACATGACCCCCCTCCCCGCTGGTCCACATAACATCACTGGACTAGAAGTAGGAAAACAAACAGAAGAATGAATCCCTGTTGTGTCACATGACCCCCCCCCCCCGCTGGTCCACATAACATCACTGGACTAGAAGTAGGAAAACAAAGAGAAGGATGAATCCCTGTTGTGTCACATGACCCCCCTCCCCGCTGGTCCACATAACATCACTGGACTAGAAGTAGGAAAACAAAGAGAAGAATGAATCCCTGTTGTGTCACATGACCCCCCCCCCCGCTGGTCCACATAACATCACTGGACTAGAAGTAGGAAAACAAACAGAAGAATGAATCCCTGTTGTGTCACATGACCCCCCCCCCCCCCGCTGGTCCACATAACATCACTGGACTAGAAGTAGGAAAACAAAGAGAAGAATGAATCCCTGTTGTGTCACATGACCCCCCCCCCCGCTGGTCCACATAACATCACTGGACTAGAAGTAGGAAAACAAACAGAAGAATGAATCCCTGTTGTGTCACATGACCCCCCCCCCCCGCTGGTCCACATAACATCACTGGACTAGAAGTAGGAAAACAAACAGAAGGATGAATCCCTGTTGTGTCACATGACCCCCCTCCCCGCTGGTCCACATAACATCACTGGACTAGAAGTAGGAAAACAAACAGAAGGATGAATCCCTGTTGTGTCACATGACCCCCCTCCCCGCTGGTCCACATAACATCACTGGACTAGAAGTAGGAAAACAAACAGAAGAATGAATCCCTGTTGTGTCACATGACCCCCCCCCCCCGCTGGTCCACATAACATCACTGGACTAGAAGTAGGAAAACAAACAGAAGAATGAATCCCTGTTGTGTCACATGACCCCCCCCCCCCCGCTGGTCCACATAACATCACTGGACTAGAAGTAGGAAAACAAAGAGAAGGATGAATCCCTGTTGTGTCACATGACCCCCCTCCCCGCTGGTCCACATAACATCACTGGACTAGAAGTAGGAAAACAAAGAGAAGAATGAATCCCTGTTGTGTCACATGACCCCCCCCCCCGCTGGTCCACATAACATCACTGGACTAGAAGTAGGAAAACAAACAGAAGAATGAATCCCTGTTGTGTCACATGACACCCCTCCCCGCTGGTCCACATAACATCACTGGACTAGAAGTAGGAAAACAAACAGAAGAATGAATCCCTGTTGTGTCACATGACACCCCCCCGCTGGTCCACATAACATCACTGGACTAGAAGTAGGAAAACAAACAGAAGAATGAATCCCTGTTGTGTCACATGACCCCCCCCCCCGCTGGTCCACATAACATCACTGGACTAGAAGTAGGAAAACAAACAGAAGAATGAATCCCTGTTGTGTCACATGACCCCCCTCCCCGCTGGTCCACATAACATCACTGGACTAGAAGTAGGAAAACAAAGAGAAGAATGAATCCCTGTTGTGTCACATGACCCCCCCCCCCCGCTGGTCCACATAACATCACTGGACTAGAAGTAGGAAAACAAAGAGAAGAATGAATCCCTGTTGTGTCACATGACCCCCCCCCCCCCCCGCTGGTCCACATAACATCACTGGACTAGAAGTAGGAAAACAAAGAGAAGAATGAATCCCTGTTGTGTCACATGACCCCCCCCCCCCCCCGCTGGTCCACATAACATCACTGGACTAGAAGTAGGAAAACAAACAGAAGAATGAATCCCTGTTGTGTCACATGACCCCCCCCCCCCCCCCCGCTGGTCCACATAACATCACTGGACTAGAAGTAGGAAAACAAAGAGAAGAATGAATCCCTGTTGTGTCACATGACCCCCCCCCCCCCGCTGGTCCACATAACATCACTGGACTAGAAGTAGGAAAACAAAGAGAAGGATGAATCCCTGTTGTGTCACATGACCCCCCTCCCCGCTGGTCCACATAACATCACTGGACTAGAAGTAGGAAAACAAAGAGAAGAATGAATCCCTGTTGTGTCACATGACCCCCCCCCCCCCGCTGGTCCACATAACATCACTGGACTAGAAGTAGGAAAACAAACAGAAGAATGAATCCCTGTTGTGTCACATGACCCCCCCCCCCCCGCTGGTCCACATAACATCACTGGACTAGAAGTAGGAAAACAAACAGAAGAATGAATCCCTGTTGTGCCACATGACCCCCCTCCCCAGTGGAGACATCTCTCTCACACTCAAGTGAGAAAAGCATCATTCATACTAATGATAATTTATTTATTAATGAGAATTTGGGGAATTTTTGCCCCCTATGGTGCAGAACTGTTGCACAGTGGCAGGGATTATGGTACATGTGAATGTTGGCATCTGCCGCAATACAGCTCCCAGTGATCCCCACAAAACACGGCTTCTCACTTCAACTCCTGTGCGATTGCTGCAATTTGTTCAACGCGGTCTTGGTGGGCAGCGAGGTCGCTCTCAAAAGCCTCGTGTTTTCGGATCAGGGCCTTGATATCTGCCAGGGTGGCGCTCTCATAATCTTTCTGCTTCAGCATGACCTCCTTACCTGCAGGGAGGACAGACTGTGTGAGATGTGAGGGCTATGCAAAGTACTAGGCTTCATGTGTTCATTCTGATATACAGGTCAGTATAACTGCTGGGACAGTGAAGCTCTACACAAAACGGATATCTGTAAGGCTGAAAAAACCTCTACCCCCACCCCTAGAGACCTGAACTTTACACTGCAAGGAGCGAGCAAACGGATTATTCCACTGTTTTACTACAACTTACATCAATATGATGGGTGTTTTAATTCTGCAACAGCTGGAGAGTCACAGGTAGAGCACCCTGGCATAAGGGAAATAAGTACAGAAGGACCCATCCAAGATTGTTTTTTTATCAAGTAAATACACACAGAACACAAAAGAGAAGAAATTCCAGTGCAAATCAACTGGCAGGATCATGTCCGTCAGTTATCCCTGTTGACTGTCACCTCACTGCAGTAACATTACCCCGTGTCCCCTCTATTCACAGACATCAGTTTACTGTCACCTCACTGCAGTAACGTTACCCCATGTCCTCTATTCAGATATCCCTCTTCACTGTCACCTCACTGCAGTAACGTTACCCCGTGTCCCCTCTTCACTGTCACCTCACTGCAGTAACGTTACCCCGTGTCCTCTATTCACAGATATCCCTCTTCACTGTCACCTCACTGCAGTAACGTTACCCTGTGTCCCCTCTATTCACTGTCACCTCACTGCAGTAACGTTACCCCGTGTCCCCTCTATTCACTGTCACCTCACTGCAGTAACGTTACCCCGTGTCCCCTCTATTCACAGATATCCCTCTTCACTGTCACCTCACTGCAGTAACGTTACCCCGTGTCCCCTATTCACTGTCACCTCACTGCAGTAACGTTACCCCGTGTCCCCTCTATTCACAGATATCCCTCTTCACTGTCACCTCACTGCAGTAACGTTACCCCGTGTCCTCTATTCACTGTCACCTCACTGCAGTAACGTTACCCGGTGTCCCCTCTATTCACAGATATCCCTATTCACTGTCACCTCACTGCAGTAACGTTACCCGGTGTCCTCTATTCACTGTCACCTCACTGCAGTAACGTTACCCCGTGTCCTCTATTCACAGATATCCCTCTTCACTGTCACCTCACTGCAGTAACGTTACCCTGTGTCCTCTATTCACTGTCACCTCACTGCAGTAACGTTACCCCGTGTCCCCTCTATTCACAGATATCCCTCTTCACTGTCACCTCACTGCAGTAATGTTACCCCGTGTCCTCTATTCACTGTCACCTCACTGCAGTAACGTTACCCCGTGTCCTCTATTCACAGATCTCCGTTCACTGTCACCTCAGTGCAGTAACGTTACCCCGTGTCCTCTATTCACTGTCACCTCACTGCAGTAACGTTACCCAGTGTCCCCTATTCACTGTCACCTCACTGCAGTAACGTTACCCCGTGTCCTCTATTCACAGATCTCCGTTCACTGTCACCTCAGTGCAGTAACGTTACCCCGTGTCCCCTCTATTCACAGACATCAGTTTACTGTCACCTCACTGCAGTAACGTTACCCCGTGTCCTCTATTCACTGTCACCTCACTGCAGTAACGTTACCCCGTGTCCTCTATTCACAGATATCCCTCTTCACTGTCACCTCACTGCAGTAACGTTACCCTGTGTCCTCTATTCACTGTCACCTCACTGCAGTAACGTTACCCCGTGTCCCCTCTATTCACAGATATCCCTCTTCACGGTCACCTCACTACAGTAACGTTACCCTGTGTCCCCTATTCACTGTCACCTCACTGCAGTAACGTTACCCCGTGTCCTCTATTCACAGATATCCCTCTTCACGGTCACCTCACTACAGTAACGTTACCCTGTGTCCCCTATTCACTGTCACCTCACTGCAGTAACGTTACCCCGTGTCCCCTCTATTCACAGATATCCCTCTTCACGGTCACCTCACTACAGTAACGTTACCCCGTGTCCCCTCTATTCACAGATATCCCTCTTCACGGTCACCTCACTACAGTAACGTTACCCTGTGTCCCCTATTCACTGTCACCTCACTGCAGTAACGTTACCCCGTGTCCTCTATTCACAGATATCCCTCTTCACTGTCACCTCACTGCAGTAACGTTACCCCGTGTCCTCTATTCACAGACATCAGTTTACTGTCACCTCACTGCAGTAACGTTACCCCGTGTCCTCTATTCAGATATCCCTCTTCACTGTCACCTCACTGCAGTAACGTTACCCCGTGTCCCCTCTATTCACAGATATCCCTCTTCACTGTCACCTCACTGCAGTAACGTTACCCCGTGTCCTCTATTCACAGATATCCCTCTTCACTGTCACCTCACTGCAGTAACGTTACCCTGTGTCCTCTATTCACAGATATCCCTCTTCACTGTCACCTCACTGCAGTAACGTTACCCCGTGTCCTCTATTCACAGATATCCCTCTTCACTGTCACCTCACTGCAGTAACGTTACCCCATGTCCTCTATTCACAGACATCAGTTTACTGTCACCTCACTACAGTAACGTTACCCTGTGTCCCCTATTCACTGTCACCTCACTGCAGTAACGTTACCCCGTGTCCCCTCTATTCACAGATATCCCTCTTCACGGTCACCTCACTACAGTAACGTTACCCCGTGTCCCCTCTATTCACAGATATCCCTCTTCACGGTCACCTCACTACAGTAACGTTACCCTGTGTCCCCTATTCACTGTCACCTCACTGCAGTAACGTTACCCCGTGTCCTCTATTCACAGATATCCCTCTTCACTGTCACCTCACTGCAGTAACGTTACCCCGTGTCCTCTATTCACAGATATCCCTCTTCACTGTCACCTCACTGCAGTAACGTTACCCCGTGTCCTCTATTCACAGACATCAGTTTACTGTCACCTCACTGCAGTAACGTTACCCCGTGTCCTCTATTCAGATATCCCTCTTCACTGTCACCTCACTGCAGTAACGTTACCCCGTGTCCCCTCTATTCACAGATACCCCTCTTCACTGTCACCTCACTGCAGTAACGTTACCCTGTGTTCCCTCTATTCACAGATATCCCTCTTCACTGTCACCTCACTGCAGTAACGTTACCCCGTGTCCTCTATTCACAGATATCCCTCTTCACTGTCACCTCACTACAGTAACGTTACCCCGTGTCCCCTATTCACAGATATCCCTCTTCACTGTCACCTCACTGCAGTAACGTTACCCCGTGTCCTCTATTCACAGATATCTCCGTTCACTGTCACCTCACTGCAGTAACGTTACCCCGTGTCCCCTCTATTCAAGATATCCCTGTTCACTACGTCACCTCACTGATGTGTCCTGCTCAGTCCATGTGAGATACACACCCCAGTACCACCGAATCACCACGTGTACACTGCATGTCACTACAATGTACAAAGACCCTGCTCTCAGTACACACCCTCTGTCCAGGCCTCGTGAATGGACGCTTTTTGGCGGAACTTCTCAGCCAAGTGATCTAATCTCTCCAATCTCCGAATCTCGTTCAGGAGCCACTCCTCATAACCCTTCTCAGCCTGCTCCAGATGCTGCCACCCGTTATTAATGTCCTAGTGCAGAACAGAAGGAGTAAGGGGAGAAGATGAGAATCACAGCAATAATTCTTCTAGCTCACAGATGCTGCCAATCCCTCTCGTCCTCACTCAGCTGTATGAGGATGATGGGAGCGGTAGACCACAATAAAAGTCTAAGCTAGGGTTTTATCTTTCAGTGGAAATACCAGCCACTCTTGGCTCCCAGACTAACTCACCGAGACCATTTTGCCCTCAGAAGGCATGAACGCAGGGCGGTTGCTGAGCCTCAGTTTGGTCTGCAGGGTGTTGAAGTTGATTTCGAGCTGGCACTTCTCTTGCACTTTGGGTGGTTTGTGCACACGGCGGTAGTCTCGGAAATCCTCCAGTTTCTGTTGCATGTCCTGCATGGTCTTCTCAGGGACGCGATCTTCCAACCATGGGACTATGCGACGGATCCACTCAAGAAGCTAACGGAAGAGGAGGTTCAGTGTGAGAACTGGTAACAAATAGCCGCTTGGCCCAAAATCAAGAGTCAGTTGCGTGTTACTGTGAGTGCCGAGTGGGGTGGCGCAGGGAAAGTCTGGTTCCACTGAGGGATTCAGGACATGTGGAGAAATTCTAGAGCAAACCAACTACTATACGAGGGAGAAATTAAATTGGAATTAGTTAAATGGGACTTTTAAAGCGGAACTTTCAGATAATAGCAAGTCGCCATGCATTCATTAAATGCATAGCGACTAGCTTGAAAATATATGTCTTACAAAAAAAAAAAAAATAAATAAAAAATAAATAAATACGTGTGTCTAAAGGAATCCGTCCTGTTTGGAGACCGGAACTGAGACATCTTGTCTGTGCGCCTGCGCCGTCAGTCCCGGTCTCCATAGACTAGACTGCTTTGCACCATATGGTCACCGGAAGGGACTGATTGAGCAGGCTCACGGACCGCACTAACCTGCCCGTCAGTCCTGAAATGGGATGGATTCCTTTAGACACAAGTATTTTTTTTGGTAAGACATATTTTCAAGCTAGTCGCCATGTATTTAATGAATGCATGGTGACTGGCTATTATCTGAAAGTTCCGCTTTAATCCCTTGAATGCTAAAGCAGGCTTAATACAGTGCTTATCAATGAGCGGGAGACCTAGCATTTAAGGGGCTAAAAGACTCATTTAAATCACCAGCAATTTCATTTTTCCCCCTATGGAGAAGTTGAGTTGCTCCAGAAACTCTCCACTTTTTTACCCCCTCAACATACGGCCTCTGTTGCCAACAACTAACTCCCTAAAACATCAAACAACCCCATGACAAAGTGCCGTCTCACTGTAAAGACTAATTCCACTGACTGACACGATCCTGCCTATCAGCTACCCTGAGTGGGAACAGCGAGCCCTCATCCACCCACAGAGAGGAGTTTTCCTAAATATCACCCCCACCCCACAACACAGTGCATTTCACTGAACATCCCACCTCCTGACAAATGCGTCTACCTTTTAACTCACCAGTAAAATCTGGCACCTTGCAAATGCCACCAACCCCTAACAAGTCAAATCCTCACCTCAGACCAAGCACTTTTATTCCAGAGACCAGGTCCTTAACCCTTTGAATGCCAGAGGGGTTGGCAACTCATTGCTTTGCAATGTGTTGCGTACCTCTAGTACTCAAAGGGTTAATCACAAGAGAAGAGAGGCAAACTGAGGGTGAGCATGGTGCCAAGATCCATAGACTTCAGTCCCCTCTCCCAGCAGTAGAGACTCCCCGCTGCCCCGCAGAATGACAGAAAAGACATACGTCACTGGCCAGCTTCTCATAATCCTCCATCAGATGTTCGTTCTCCTGGTTCACTGCCAGCACCTTGCATATTCTGTTGGCTGCTGTCTCGGCCTAGGAAAAAAGACAGGCGTTAGAGGTAGTTATCACATGGAACCCGGGAACATACAAGACAGATAAAGGACCAACATGTCCAACAAACACACACACCTCCACCAAAGAAAGAAGCAGGAGAAGGTCACATCCACAAGACTCCCTACCCTTCTGGCATTTGTGTGTACATACACTGGGACAGACAAACTGTTACACACCTAAACATGTGCTTAGCCTGTATATTCACATCAAACTGGCAGGTAAGAAGCACGTGGAACACCTTATCTGGTTCACTCTGGAACCTTAGAAAAGATGGAAGCCTCCAGGTGGCATTTCACCTCTAGTCTACGGCAACTAATTTTAAATCTTTCTAAGGATAAGCCTTGAACTCCCAGAATGTACTCCGTGGAGTCTCAGCGCAGTCTATAGAAGTATAATGGGCTCTGTACAACAAAACAAATTAACGAAGGAAAAAGGGAGGGATTCAGCAGTCAAGGCAGACGTACTAGGGACACAATCATCTGCACCACTGGAAGCAAATTCATTACCATACGGCTTTTAACCCTTGAATGCTAGATAGGACTCCAACACATTGCAAAGCAAAGTATAAGGGACCTTACCTGAATTCAAGGGGCTAAAGTCCAATTTCCATATTATTTAGTACATTTTTATTTGTCCCCTATTGCATTTGTGTGAATAGCAGTGGACACGTGGAGGATGTAACGGTCAGTTGGGTTCCTCTTATAATAATTACTAAAAGATACAGTGACGGGGGGGGAGGCTAAATACACTGACTTCACGTTAACCCCTTGATGTTAGACAAGTCCCATGCATTGTAAAGCAACGTTCTGGAGACTGCTGTAGCATCCAAGGGGTTAGTGTTTAACCCTTTAATGAACAGAGGGGCATGCAATATACTGAAATGCGTTATACACTCCTCTAGTTCATAAAGAGTTAATAAGGGAAAAACATCAAAAAGCATTTGGGGAACTGAAGCTCCAGAACCTGTTTACTTGGGAAATTTCCTGAAGTCTAGATCGGATGCAGTGCGATAAGTTGGGAAATGAAGTGGAATAGCAGTGTTCCCTGTGATCTAGTGAGCGGTTCACTGGAAAGAGCACCACGTGATCTGGTTATACATTAATGGCTGGAAAATGGATAATCCACGGCCTTGAAAGCACCACAGAATCCTACAGACCGAGCGCAGGGAGGAGCCGTGGGGGACAGCCGGTTACTCATACAGACCGAGCGCAGGGAGGAGCCGTGGGGGACAGCCGGTGACTTGTACACAGTCCTAAAGACTGAGCGCAGGGAGGAGCCGTGGGGGACAGACGGTGACCTGTACACAGTCCTACAGACCGAGCGCAGGGAGGAGCCGTGGGGGACAGACGGTGACCTGTACACAGTCCTACAGACCGAGCGCAGGGAGGAGCCGTGGGGGACAGACGGTGACCTGTACACAGTCCTACAGACCGAGCGCAGGGAGGAGCCGTGGGGGACAGCCAGTGACTTGTACACAGTCCTACAGACCGAGCGCAGGGAGGAGCCGTGGGGAACAGCCGGTGACTTGTACACAGTCCTACAGACCGAGCGCAGGGAGGAGCCGTGGGGAACAGCCGGTGACTTGTACACAGTCCTACAGACCGAGCGCAGGGAGGAGCAGTGGGGGACAGCCGGTGACTCGTACACAGTCCTACAGACCGAGCGCAGGGAGGAACTGTGGGGGACAGCCGGTGACCTGTACACAGTCCTACAGACGAGCGCAGGGAGGAGCCGTGGGGGACATTCAGTGACTTGTACACAATCCTACAGACCGAGCGCAGGGAGGAGCAGTGGGGGACATTCAGTGACTTGTACACAGTACTACACACCGAGCGCAGGGAGGAGCCGTGGGGGACAGCCGGTGACTTGTACACAGTCCTACAGACCGAGCGCAGGGAGGAGCCGTGGGGGACAGCCGGTGACCTGTACACAATCCTACAGACCGAGCGCAGGGAGGAGCCGTGGGGGACAGCCGGTGACTTGTACACAGTCCTACAGACCGAGCGCAGGGAGGAGCCGTGGGGGACAGCCGGTGACCTGTACACAGTCCTACAGACCGAGCGCAGGGAGGAGCCGTGGGGGACAGCCGGTGACTCGTACACAGTCCTACAGACCGAGCGCAGGGAGGAACTGTGGGGGACAGCCGGTGACTTGTACACAGCCCTACAGACCGAGCGCAGGGAGGAGCCGTGGGGGACAGCCGGTGACTCGTACACAGTCCTACAGACCGAGCGCAGGGAGGAGCCGTGGGGGACAGCCGGTGACCTGTACACAGTCCTACAGACCGAGCGCAGGGAGGAGCCGTGGGGGACAGCCGGTGACTTGTACACAGTCCTACAGACCGAGCGCAGGGAGGAGCCGTGGGGGACATTCGGTGACTTGTACACAATCCTACAGACCGAGCGCAGGGAGGAGCCGTGGGGGACAGCCGGTGACTCATACACAGTCCTACAGACCGAGCGCAGGGAGGAGCTGTGGGGGACAGCCGGTGACTCGTACACAGTCCTACAGACCGAGCGCAGAGAGGAGCTGTGGGGGACAGCCGGTGACTCGTACACAGTCCTACAGACCAAGCACAGGGAGGAGCCTTGGGGGACAGCCGGTGACTCGTACAGAGTCCAAAGCCAGACTCCATCTGAAAAGTCTAAAGCCCCATTTAAATATGTGTTTGCTCCAGATTTCTTTGAGCATAGGGTCCCTGCTGCTATAGGGTAATTTACATAAAGGGCAGAGAGTGTCTTACGTTGCTGTGGCAGAACATGAGAGCACCTAGTATACAGTCACCAAGGGGTAGAACTCACACAATTCACAAGCACCCAACAATCCCTAGTACACAGACAACGGGGGCAAAACTCACGCAAGTCACAAGCACCCAACAGCCCCTAGTACACAGCCACCGGGGAACTGAACTCATACCAGACAGACACACTCAGCCAACAGTCCCAGAGAGGCCACAAGCAGCCGCTCACCTTCTGAGCGCCAGAAAAAGCGTGGTAGAAGCAGGAAACGTAAGTCATTATGGCCTTTTCATCAGGCCTGAGAGTAGCCACAATATCTGTGCACAGAGACAGGGAGAGACAAAGTGAGAGACAGCAAGGCAAGCATGGAGCCGGAGTAAGGGCCTTCCTGCCCCAGATCTGCACCTCTCTTACCTCTCCATGTGTCAGGGATGGCGAGAGGGGGTGGTAGACGGCCACTGGGGCTTAAATAAGTATAACACTTTAGCCATTAATGGAGCAGTAACATTTATTTAATGGAAATGCTTTTCCACTGGTGGAAAACAAGGGTAATCCCAATGGTAGGAGACACTTCATTCAAAAGTTATTCAAGCTCAAACTCTTAAAATCACAGTTACCAAAAGAGGCAACTGATGTCCAAATGTAATGTTTTATAACGCACTGTATGCAAGACGGGGTAAGAAGATGCACTAAGGGGTATGCTATTGTGAAGAGTGTCTGGCGAATAGTGGTTATCAACAGAGAATTCACCATATGGACTAAGAATTATCTCTTTTTTTAATAATTCACATGCAGGGAAGTGTGTGGTGGTGGTGTGTGTGTGTGTGTGTGGTGGTGTGTGTGTGTGTGTGTGTGTGTGTGTGTGTGTGTGGTGGTGGTGTGTGTGTGGTAGTGTGTGTGTGTGTGTGTGTGGTGGTGGTGTGTGTGTGGTGGTGTGTGTGTGGTGGTGTGTGTGTGTGTGGTGGTGTGTGTGTGTGTGTGTGTGTGTGTGTGTGTGTGTGGTGGTGGTGGTGTGTGTGTGTGTGTGTGTGGTGGTGTGTGTGTGTGTGTGTGTGTGTGGTGGTGTGTGTGGTGGTGTGTGTATGTGTGGTGGTGTGTGTGGTGGTGTGTGTGTGGTGGTGTGTGTATGTATGTGTGGTGGTGGTGTGTGTGTATGTATGTGTGGTGGTGGTGTGTGTGTGTGTGTGTGTGTGTGTGTGTGTGTGGTGGTGTGTGTGTGTGTGTGTGTGGTGGTGTGTGTGTGGTGGTGTGTGTGTGTGTGTGTGTGTGTGTGTGTGTGTGGTGTGTGTGTGTGGGGGTGTGTGGTGGTGTGTGTGGTGGTGTGTGTGTGTGTGTATGTGTGGTGGTGTGTGTGTGTGTGTGTGGTGGTGTGTGTGTGTGTGTGGTGGTGTGTGTGTGTGGTGGTGTGTGTGTGTGTGTGTGTGTGGTGGTGTGTGTGTGTGTATGTGTGGTGGTGTGTGTGTGTGTGTGGTGGTGTGTGTGTGCGTGTGTATGTGTGGTGGGGGCTGCAAGTGGGAGCACAGAGAGGATGCACTAAAACTTCAGCATCACAATTTGTATTTTTGCTACTATTTATTAATGTGACCCAATAGAAAGACTGTAAATTTGCCATCTCAATTTAGAGAAGTTGGGACTGTGAACTATCAGAGCAGAGCTTCTCAAACTCCCTCCATTCTATGGCATTTCATGGCAAAGACATTTTAGTGCACATGTGAGATGCCACTGAAGTAAACACGCCACCATATTGCCAACCTGGCCCCTTACTGAACCTTAGTGCATCTCTCCACTGGGGTCAGACTACAGATCTCCATAGTAAGTGACAGAAAAAGCACTACCCAGTCATCACAATGGGACATTACTTAGGAAGGCTTAAGCTATAGTAACATTTGGATGGGAAGTCTCCAGCAGGTGTAGCTTTGTATCACACAGCAGGAAAATCCTGTACTGTATAGGACATGGAACACAGAACCACCCCTACGTAGCTAACCCAGACACATAGCGAGAGGAGAGCACACCAGGCCGCTGCAAGGGAAGCAATAGGTGAGGCATGCGGAGGAGAGAGGAGACACTGGAGGAACCGCAGTCCACTACCTTCTGGGCTCCAGAGAAGGCGTGGTAGAAAGAGGACACATATGTCATGATCGCCTTCTCATCAGGGCGAGCCGTGTTCACAATGTCTGGAAATGAAGGAGATACACTGAGACACAGAAGTGCAGGGGAGGGGGAGCCGTTGACCCCACTTCGCTTCACGATTAAACTGTAATCACTTGTCAAGAGGAGGGGATAAACAAAATTAAGTTATAAAGAAAATCTCCGTACAGAGAACGAAACCGCACCTTTATGTCCCTGTAAGAGATCTGCCGGACAGGTCCTTATCAAGAAGAAAGTTTATTATGTCTGCACAGACAGCGGACAAGAGCGACCCCACAACTTACCATCAGCATCCAACATCTTGGGGATGTCCAGGTACTTCTCTGCCACCTCAAAGGCGTTGTTCAGATTTGTGACCGGGTCGTCCTAAAGGAGACAAAAAGTCCAATTTGATTAATATGGAGAAGTGAAGTCCAGCCACTGAAGGACCTGGCGACATTACAGGACAAACGGAGCCTTAGGGAACAAAAACTCACTGCCGTAAATGGAGATTTTAACCCTTAGATGTTAGTGAGGAAGTAAATACGGTTGAAAAATTCCCATTGATTGACTCTAGAATTCCCCGTTCAAATCAATGGGAATGCTTATTTTTCCACCAAGGTGCAGCTGGGTTGCCCCAGAATTGCTCCTCTTTTTGTGCACAATCCCCTGACATCCCGTTGGTTTGGCCAGGAGAAATCTAACACTCACCTTCCTCAGCTTGTCGTACTCTATAAGCTCCGGGCGGTGTCTGTGGATCAGAGCATTGAATGCCAGCCCGTCCTTCCAGCTGTGACACAGGAGACAGTTATTAGTCTGGTTATTTATGGGGACATCCCTGAACAGAGACAGGGACCCCGGCAACTTCAAAAACGTCAACTTCTAGAGCTTTCCACACAACTTACACACAGGGCGGGCATTCACATGGCTAGAATCATGAACGATACCATCTGAGATTAATGGGATAGTCACACAGATCAAGAATATATATCAGAGGGTTTTATCCCGCTTAGTAAAACAAAGGCCGAGTGGTGTTTAATTCAAAAGTCACTGCAGCTCAAACGTGATTTTTTTATTTTAGTTGCAGTATCTCAATTGCCTGAAAGGTTACAGTGGCGCTGTTATATCATCCTAAGGAGGTTTGATTAGTCCACAGATGAGGTAGCAAGCGCCACTGTAACGTTTCAGGACACGGAGTTACTGCAGCTAAAAAGAATGAAAAACAAAAAAAAATTATTATATATTTCAGGAAACAACTTTTGAATAAAACTTGTTTTATTGAACATGACAAACCCCACAAAATAAATTTTCACTTTAAGTGTTACTATGCATTTAAGTCTGTGTGGAAGGCACCATCACCAAGATATCCCACCGCGATTTACAGCCCACATGTTACTACAGGGTTTTGTTAGCTGTAGCCCCAAGGACAGGTACATCACAGATCAGGCATCCAGAACCCTATACTCCCCCATATATTTTGGTGTTCCTTTAAAGGCTGGAGGAGGGCTTGTGCTTTAGCAAGTAGGGTCCTCATATCACTTCGTTTCAGGCAGTGTACATTTGTATGCTTTGCCTGACACTTCCGTGCACCATAGAGACATAACTCACCTGATGTGGAAGTTCTGCACGTTGACGTTCTTGTACGGAGCGGTCTTTCGCTGACACCACAACAGCAATCCTTCTTTTGCAGAGGTCTCTGTGGGAAACAGAAAGAAGCACTAATACAAGAGAAGGCGAAATGGGAAATCGAGAGGCGCACGAGAAGCCACTAAAGAGAGAAGTGGTCTGCTCTGTGCTCATGTTCATAAAAGGCCAGTTAATAGGCAAAAGGACGGTTTTAGTCTATCATTAGCCCTCCCTTACCTACACGTTATGGTTGTACCAGACTGCTGTACCAAGCCAATCCGGACACACTAACAGCCACTTATTCCTACAAAGATACTTTTCCTTTAACATCATTGATGCATTTGAGAGCTTTCAAGCACACAACTGGTTAAAAATACCATAAAAACACAACCTGAAAATTATCTCTCGCTGGAAAAATCATGTTTCTAATTATATAACCCAATTTCATTTTCAGGTGTCCCTAAAACCTGAAGTTTCTTCCAGCTGGTAACTGCAATGGAGAAACTATGTATGAGAGTGCAGCACATGATCTGTAGCACGAGAGCTCGAGGAGAGTCTATTCACACCTTTCCCTGTACTAACAGCCTTTGTACAGGGCTGAACGGAGGCCTACCCCCTGCTGCCAGTCTACAGCTCCCAGCCTTGGGCTGACAGGGAATGATAGGTGATGACAGCAGCTGGAGGGCCACATGTTGGCTACCCCGGTACAGTAAGTAATGATTATCCGTACCAGTTTATATAGTAATTTATTTACTAAGTGGGTGCCAGAAGTATACACAACATGATACACAGTGCACTCTGGCCATCACAGGGTTAACTTCACAATAGTCTATACTTATTTTGCACACACGCATGAACAGGACAAACTGACCAACAACTGAAGGGCATCTGCTAAAAGTGGAGTAAACTAACTGCACAGTATTTATTAAAAGGAACAGCTTGGATGCTAGTGAGATCTCCAATATATCGCAAAGCAAATCATTAGACCTGGAGCCTAATTACATCAAAGGAATGTTTGGTACACTATGTCAACTGCCTCCTTCTGGAACGGCTCCACCTCTCATTACACATGTACCCCAGAATGTTACAGAGTAATCACACACACTATACACACACACACACGCACACACTATACACACACACTATACACACACACTATACACACACACACACACTATATACACACACACACACACACACACTATATACACACACACACTATATACACACACACACTATATACACACACACACACTATATACACACACACACTATACACACACACACACTATATACACACACACACTATACACACACACACACTATATACACACACACACTATATACACACACTATATACACACACACACACACACACTATATACACACACACACACACTATATACACACACACAGGAAGAAGTAGCCCTTCACACGGTCCTTCGTGCAGTTGTGCACTACATGATACAGATACGTCCCGTGTGGGGCAAGAGCGCTCACCTTCCACAGAAATATCCTGAATGGCAAATCGCAAAATAATGGTCCAGATCATCCCCAAGGTCATCTTTGCATTGCCATCAACAATTTCTAAAAGCAGAAGATGAGGTGTTAAGAAGGTCTGAGGGTGATAAGAACATCACTGGGAACAAACAAAGTCCTAGATATTGGCTGGTTGTATGTCATAGCAACCGGTATCACCCGTCACATGCCTTGTTTCTTTATCAGTATAATCAATACACGCACTATATTTTATATATATATATTTTTATCTCATGGTGCAGTGGAATTGCCCCACAATTACTAAGCTTTTGCTTTTTGTTTATGACACAAAATATTGGTTAGGGAGTCAGGGAAGCGGTAAAGTCTTATATTAGATAAAGGCAGGAAATCCGTGGACATTCTGCTTTTACACAGGTCGTTTAGACCCACTCTTACTACTAAGCACTTATTTCCCCTCTTCCCCCCCATCACTGGGAGAGACAGGGAGCCTGGCTCTTCCCACTCTCTACCCTTTCTTACATGGCTGTGTAACACAGGGACCCAGGCTCATCCCTCTCTCTCCCCTCATTTACCACTCCTCCACCACTGGGCGACACAGGGATCCTGCTATACAGGAGCATAACACCACTAACCATACAGCAAACAGCTGTTGCCAACAGAATGCCAGCACCAGCTATTCAGAACTTTCCTACTCACCTTCTGCCCCAATGGAGACCAGTTTGACCCCTTTACTGGCAATGAAGTCCAAGGCTTTGTTGACATTATTGATCTTGTGCACTCTCATCTTCCCTCTCTCTGGTTTTGGCAGACGTTCCCCTGAAAAGAGACAGTAGAAATCTTTTAAATACCTATGGAAACAAACAGGCTGGTTGGGTAACAAGTCTGGAGAAAACACTGACCAGTAGAGAAAGACCATCTCCTGATGACCATGTTTTAGAGAAGAGGAAATCCCAAACATGCACCTTTAAACAACATTAACCACTGCTAATACCCATCCCTCACCTCCCCAAAGAACCATAAATAATAATGTCCACTACGAATTTATCCTTTGCTCCTCAATGTCAGGTCCACAGAGGTGGACATGGTTGTTGCTGGCCCCAAACTCTGTCCAATGAAACCACCACGCTCTTCTCCATACTGTAGTAGGCAGAGCGCATGGGCTCACGGAAGACGGACTAAAACTGTAGTGGGTGGAATTTGGGGTCTAGAAGTCTTGCAAGTGTGAGTTTTGCACACGTTTATGGACATGATCACCCTGCTCCAAGAAGTCCCTTAAGCTTCTTTGTCTATCACCCCATTCACCTCCTAGTAGGTCCTTCAAAAAGT
The DNA here is from genome assembly GCA_037306005.1 of Rhinophrynus dorsalis. Lineage (NCBI taxonomy): Eukaryota > Metazoa > Chordata > Amphibia > Anura > Rhinophrynidae > Rhinophrynus > Rhinophrynus dorsalis. Next base: position 110,707 of record JBBDGT010000415.1, read on the forward strand.
CTGTCTCGTATTTTTTATGCCAATGTTGTATTGCTCAAGTAACATTAAACTGTATGACAACTTGTCAGTAAACCCATTCTATTGTACAGAGGGGCGGAAACTGCTGGCGCTTTATAAATAGTTGAAAAGCCCGTGTACACGGGCCACAGTGCCACCCAGCAACCTTGGTTGTTGGCCGGATCAGCGCTGCAGTCATGCGCAGTACAGACTGCCTGCGCCGCAGCTGATATGAAGTGAGGCACTCCGAATTCAGACCATAGTCCTCTGCGCACCTTCCTGGGACTGCTTGGTACCAGGAAGGCGAGCAGAGAGGACTCTGGTCTGAATTCGAAGCGCTCCACTCCGTATCAGCCGCACTGCGCTTGGCTGCAGCACGCACAGCCGTCTCTACTGCGCATGATGGCTTCTGACAAACATACATTAGTGAATTATTATATAGGATAACATGATGACATCCAGGACCGACTGCACAGAGTCTCTCTAGAACAAAGACAAGATTCATATTGGCCTTCATGTTTTCTGACACAGTAAGGTAAGTGCATGGTTATGATCCTTTTACTCTATTCTGGAACACAGTCCAGTCCCGCCCTTTACCTGATATCACCTCCAGCAGCAACATAAGCTTCAACCCATCTCGGAAATCCTCGTCTATGTTCTCTATCTGTGTGCCGGCCTTCCTCAGGTGGGAGTTACACCAAGCTGTGAATGTCTGCAAAAGATAGGAGACATCTGTAGAAATCCAGGACAATTATAGGGGTTTACAAATCTGTGGCTTGCGATATCCCATCATATTACAAAATCAGAAGAAGTGTCCTGTTAGACATTATTTGTCATTATCTGGGAAACTTCCTTCTCCAAAAGTCATCCCAGAGAATAACCAACCACAAACAGAAACAGCTTCATGTGAACAGAGGGTCAACGCATAACAAAGTGCCTTCCTCATCTACAGCACCATGGGGCCAGGGCAAGGAACCGCCATTACAAATGTAAGTATAGAGGGATCCACTAGGGGAGCACAGTGGGACCTGGCAAGATGAGAACCCTACCCAACACTAGCATAGGGGGTGTAATGACCTGTACGGTTCTGAAGACTGGTGTTATAGTGGATATTTATTGTCTGGTATGCTGGCCGGAATAGAGTCCAGTATCAACAGAACCCAGCAGTTTTTCCCCAATGCGCAGAGGGCACAGGCATGAGGAGACCCACACAGAGTTTGAACACAGTATTGCTGTGAATTATTGTTCATCACCACTGACAACTGAACCTTACTGTACAAAGTCTGCTGTGAATAAGTGAGTAGGAAGGACAGTGAATGAGTCTTGTGATATGGCGCCATCCAAAACACCAGCAGAGCCCAGGGGTTTCACTTCCCCCTCTCACTGAGAACAGCGACAAGGTGCCAGGCCAGAATTAAGAAAAACAGATCTGGGTCATTTCCAGGTGCTCTCACCCCAGACTGACTTGCCAATCTGAAACAGGCAGGCGAAGAGCTCCTCACAGCACCTTTTCACTACCAATCAATCACCCACACAAATCACCTACACGAGTGCAGGGACCAATCAATCACACACAATATAACAGACAGATAGTAGTTTAGAGACAGACTGTGTGTGTGTGTGTGTGTGTGTGTGTGTGTGTGTGTGTGTGTGTGTGTGTGTGTGTGTGTGTGTGTGTGTGTGTGTGTGTGTGTGTGAGTGTGAGTGTGTGAGAGTGTGTGTGAGCAAGAGAGAGATATGACTAGGAGTAATTCTGGAGAAAACCAAATGAACATGCCCAAAATTCTCACTGCCTTAAAATAAAGATTTTAGTCCTTGAATGCTAGAGAGGTTGTACTGCTGTGAAAGATAAGCACTGTAGACCTCTATTAAGGGGTAAAATCCCTATTTAAAACCAGTGAGTTTTCAGCTACCCCCCCCCCCATCTACCAGTTAGAAGCAAGACCAGCTCGAGGAATAAAAGGACAATCTACTATGATTTAACTCCTTAGGTGCTAGAGAAGTCTCCTGAATATCACTTTGTATGAGTTCCAGACTCCGTAAAATGCATCCAAAGGGGTTAAATACAAAGCTATGAAAAGGTGGGTTTCTGAAGGAGTATGCCAGCTTTACACTTTGATTCATTTTATTTATACATTCACTGAATTATAAACAATTCAATGTACAACCAGAGTTAATAAGTCTGTCATTAAACTATAGTCGTTACGGTGTGTACTGGTATCTCCAAGAATAACGTTATTAAATTATCCACTGCCAACTGCAGCCTCGCTTCACTGACAGCTGGAAACAGTGGCACAGGCTTGGGGGTCATTTACCAAGTGAGGGGCTGGCATTACAGGGTCATTTTATAGACCTTTACACAAGTAGAAAGGCCGTCCAGACACTGACGTTACAGAGACCCCTTGTGCAGTGTCCCTCCTCTTCACGGACATGGTCACTATCCCCATCACCACCTGATGAACGGCTCCGCGTACGGAAATAGTGCTCTCTCACGTTAGTAAGAGAGTGAACAAATATGTATGTTTATATAGCGCCACAAGTTTACACAGTGCTTTACAATTAAAGGGTTTGGACAATGCAGGGTGACAAGAGAGTACGAAAACGAAACCCTGGTAATGGAGTCCATCCTCAAAAGCTTACTGTCTAAACGGCTCCATGGATCTCCTCCTGACAGCTCCAGTTTTCAGGATGACATTTGAACCCTTATAACATCGCACCCTTTACAATCTTTATGAAGTGCTACTTCTCTATTAAATAACTGATGTGCAGACAGTCTTCCAGCAAGTGTCAGACTGAGCCTGGAGGTCCGGCCACAGACACCAATTTGTCAAAAGGTGCAAGTCAGGGGAACACAGGGAAGGACAGCATATTGTGTGCGGTTCAGTGATTACCTGCTGATGTGTGGAAGATTGTAACGTCTCACACAGAGCACTTCTACCTTTAGGATTCCTTCTGTAGCAGGCACTGTAGAATAGGACTTTCTAACACAAATGTATCTTACTATTACCTGGTAATGGAGACGTTTAGACAAAATAATTTAAACTTTAAGGGGAACTAGCACCCCAAATAAAGACCACCCCCCAACATTTGCCATCTAGCCATAAGCTTACCAGTGGTACTGTTCCCTAGAATAAAGACCGTGTTACTCAGAAATCCTACTTGTGCTGAGACTGACGGCCAGGCAATGGAGCAGATTCTTTGCTTACAGACATCTGAGCACCTGCGCTGTCAGTCCTGTCTCCTCTAGGAGGCGCTGCATGGTACCTGAAGGTACCAGAAAGGACTGATGGCGCAGGCGAAAGATTCTGGCACAAGTAGGATTCCTGAATAACGTGGTAATTATTCTGGATAACAGTACCATTGTTAAACTTATTGCTAGATGGCTAGGTGTGTGTGTGTGTGTGTGTGTGTGTGTGTGTGTGTGTGTGTGTGTGTGTGTGTGTGTGTGTGCTTCACTTGGTGTGATAGTTCCCCTTTAAGTCATAGTAAACGTGATATTATATTTAGCCCTTAAGTGCTACAACATATTGGTTTGCAATGAGTTGGAGACTCCACTAGTAACTTTCAGGTTAAAGGGACTGATTACCAAGGTCAAGTGAAGGTTTCATCTAAATCTAAGGGTTCCACTAGAGGTAACGCTCTCAGACCTTGCTGGAATGTAAAGTCCTATGTGGATGCAGTAACATAACACAGCAGATAAGACTGGGGACCAAAACAGCATCTTACTGAAGCCACTGTAATGAAGCTCCAATTACGTAAAAAAATCAAAATCCTTCCTAACGATAAAAGGCAATCAGATGTTTCCTGGATCAACATGCGATGAGTGCAAACCCACGCATTATCACAAAATGAAATAAACACTGGCGTAATTCAAATCAGAGATCTTTATGGTGTTTTTATATTATACACAGACGCTTCTTAGTAAGGAAATGAGGTGGGAGTGGTTTAATGGACTGGTATGGCATTGCTGGGCATCCTGACACCCCTCAGCTGTTCAGGACTACAATTCCATTATAACATGGCTCGGGGTAATGGGAATCACATACAGATGGACGGTCACAGGTTGCCCTGCCCTGTAGCAGCCTGTGCCAGGTTACTAAGTCTACAGCCGCTCCCCAAGGAATGGACAATCCTGTACCAACACGGGGTGGGAGGAGGGGTAATGACATCACTGCACCTGTAGGACTGATTCACTCTGCGCCGGCAAATTCTTTCACCTGAAGATTAGGACTTTCCATTGTTTTACATGAGAGGAATTGCAACACCCACCAGACTCTGCACCCAGCCCAGCAAGAGTACGCACACGGCCCAATTCCTGACATTCCTGCACCCTGAAGGTCATAGTTTCAGATACACGAGAGGAGCGTTAGGTGGTGGCCTTGAGAAGAGGCAGGTGAGGAGCTTTGGAATGTGTAGACTTTAGAACAGCGTCAGACTGCAGGAACCAGCCCTCGCTCCCCCTCCTCTGTACACACCCAGGCCTGTTTGTGAGGACTTGCCTCTCGGTCTGCCACACCTACACCACAGTGTGTGCTGCACGGCCCTCAGCAGGACAAGGCCTCTCTTCTACTGTGTTACTACTGACACGGCCAAAAGGTCACATTCCCACAGAGGACTTCTAACAACTTAATTACTAAGTGCAAAGACAGCATTAAACAGGAACCAGCTCAGACACGGTGCATGCAGGCAATGTACAGTTTATTGGATCAGCACAAAATAAAGGGAACGAGTTAACATGAAATTCCTTATAGAAAACGTTTATACTGTAATCTTCATAGGACAGGTCTGACCATTATACCCCTAGATTGTCATCTCCTTGGAACAGGACTGACCATTATATCACTAGATTGTAATCTCCTTGGGGCAGGACTGACCATTATACCACTAGATTGTAATCTCCTTGGGGCAGGTCTGACCATTATACCACCAGACTGTAATCCTCATGGGTCAGGTCTGACCATTATACCCCTAGATTGTCATCTCCAATCTCCTTGGGGCAGGACTGACCATTATACCACTAGATTGTCAGCTCCTTGGGGCAGGTCTGACCATTATACCACCAGACTGTAATCCTCATGGGGCAGGTCTGACCATTATACCCCAAGACTGTCATCTCCTTGGGCAGGTCTGACCATTATACCCCTAGACTTACCTTCATGGGGCATGTCTAACCATTATACAACTAGAACAGTGGTTCTCAACTCCTGTCCTCAGGACCCACTAAGAGGCCAGGATCTGATAATTTCCTTGTTAGAGCACAGGTGAGTTAATCAGTGTGAATGAGCCTCTGATCACCACACCTGTGCTCTAGCAGAGAAGTCCCCAAGTCCTGGCCTGTTAGTGGGTCCTGAGGACAGGAGTTGAGAACCACTGCACTAGACTGTAAGCTCCTTGGGACAGGTCTGGTCATACCACTAGACTGTAAGCTCCTTGGGACAGGTCTGGTCATACCACTAGACTGTAAGCTCCTTGGGGCAGGACTGACCATTATACCACTAGATTGTAATCTCCTTGGGGCAGGTCTGACCATTATACCACCAGACTGTAATCCTCATGGGTCAGGTCTGACCATTATACCATTAGATTGTCATCTCCAATCTCCTTGGGGCAGGTCTGACCATTATACCACCAGACTGTAATCCTCATGGGTCAGGTCTGACCATTATACCCCTAGATTGTCATCTCCAATCTCCTTGGGGCAGGACTGACCATTATACCACTAGATTGTCAGCTCCTTGGGGCAGGTCTGACCATTATACCACCAGACTGTAATCCTCATGGGGCAGGTCTGACCATTATACCCCAAGACTGTCATCTCCTTGGGCAGGTCTGACCATTATACCCCTAGACTTACCTTCATGGGGCATGTCTAACCATTATACAACTAGAACAGTGGTTCTCAACTCCTGTCCTCAGGACCCACTAAGAGGCCAGGATTTGATGATTTCCTTGTTAGAAAACAGGTGAGTTAATCAGTGTGAATGAGCCTCTGATCACCACACCTGTGCTCTAGCAGAGAAGTCCCCAAGTCCTGGCCTGTTAGTGGGTCCTGAGGACAGGCGTTGAGAACCACTGCACTAGACTGTAAGCTCCTTGGGACAGGTCTGGTCATACCACTAGACTGTAAGCTCCTTGGGCCACAGTATGAACAATATACTACTAGACTGTATGTTCTCTGGAAAAGGCCCATTATACTACTAGAGCAATTAGCTCAATTAAGTTCCTAAAGGGCTGAGATAGAGCAGATTTTAGGGATATGTTCGTGTAGAAATGTTGCAGTGAAAAGGACTGAGTCAATGGTTTCAAGACGTGCGCAAAGCCAGACCTCTCTGAATATACTGAACTGCTCAGCCCATTAGAAATGCTGTGCAGACCCCTCTGCACCAGAGTGTAAAATCCAAAAGGTCCTCCCATTACATCACATAGAAAGAGATGGTAAGCTCAGCTGTCCCACTCTCCACATGATCACCGTACATTGTTATGTACCCTGACCTTCTGTATAAAAGAAAAATGGATCAATTCTGGGAAAGAAAACAACTTCCCAAAACCCCTATTTAAAAAAACTTTTAGCCCCTTGAAAGCTAAAGGTCTTCATCGCTTTGCAGAGCAATGAGATGGTGTTCTGTAGCCCTCAAGGGGTTAACAGCCACAATGGGGAGGTTTTTTTTTGTCCATTCAGTGCAGCTGTCTCAGAACTGATCCTCTTCGGTCTTAATACGTACAGCCCATGGTGCTCTTTAACCCTTCAGATGCTAAGACACAGCATGCGAAGCAATGTGATAATATCTAGCAGTGAAAAGGTTAACACCAGCAAGGAGTTGGCAGGGTAGGAAGTCAATGTGGTTGGCAGCTCTGCCCGCTGGGTTCCGTGTTTATTGGTGACTGAGGCGTCTCAGAGCAAGGAGTGCCGGAGGCAACAGCTAATCAGAGACCAATGGAAATCATTTAGATTCATTAACGAAATGGAGGGTGAGGGACGACCCCCAGGCTGTGCTCACAACAAACTGATTATTGTGCCAGTCTACCAGTCAGAGCCCTGGAGAGGACGCTGTGCCTCAGATCACAGGGCTTCAGGTGGTCAGGGAGCAGAGAGCTGAATGACTAGCAGATCTCCACCCTTCCTGCCTCAGGACAACCATCCTCCTGTCATTAGCTCAGCTGGGAGGAATGTGACAGGGGCAGCTCCTGGAATCAGTGATTAAGCACCATAAGGAGGAGAGAGGGGGGAGAAGTGCTACACCACAGCCAGGAGGCCTACAGGGAAAGGCCATCTACTGCCTGGTACCGTGGGGCTGTACACCACAGCTAGGAGGCCTACAGGGAAAGGCCATCTACTGCCTGGTACCGTGGGGCTGTACACCACAGCTAGGAGGCCTACAGGGAAAGGCCATCTACTGCCTGGTACCGTGGGGCTGTACGCCAGAGCCAGGAGGCCTACAGGGAAAGGCCATCTACTGCCTGGTACCGTGGGGCTGTACGCCAGAGCCAGGAGGCCAGCAGGGAAAGGCCATCTACTGCCTGGTACCGTGGGGCTGTGCACCAGAGCCAGGAGGCCTGCAGGGAAAGGCCATCTACTGCCTGGTACCATGGGGCTGTACGCCAGAGCCAGGAGGCCTACAGGGAAAGGCCATCTACTGCCTGATCCCATGGGGCTGTACGCCAGAGCCAGGAGGCCAGAAGGGAAAGGCCATCTACTGCCTGGTACTGTGGGGCTGTAACACCAGAGCCAGAAGGCCTGCAGGGAAAGGCCATCTACTGCCTGGTACCATGGGGCTGTACGCCAGAGCCAGGAGGCCTACAGGGAAAGGCCATCTACTGTCTGGTACCGTGGGGCTGTACGCCAGAGCCAGGAGGCCTACAGGGAAAGGCCATCTACTGCCTGATCCCATGGGGCTGTGCACCAGAGCCAGGAGGCCTGCAGGGAAAGGCCATCTACTGCCTGGTACCGTGGGGCTGTACGCCAGAGCCAGGAGGCCTACAGGGAAAGGCCATCTACTGCCTGGTACTGTGGGGCTGTAACACCAGAGCCAGAAGGCCTGCAGGGAAAGGCCATCTACTGCCTGGTACCATGGGGCTGTACACCAGAGCCAGGAGGCCAGCAGGGAAAGGCCATCCACTGCCTGGTACCATGGGGCTGTACGCCAGAGCCAGGAGGCCTACAGGGAAAGGCCATCTACTGCCTGGTACCGTGGGGCTGTACGCCAGAGCCAGGAGGCCAGCAGGGAAAGGCCATCTACTGCCTGGTACCGTGGGGCTGTACGCCAGAGCCAGGAGGCCTGCAGGGAAAGGCCATCTACTGCCTGGTACCATGGGGCTGTGCACCAGAGCCAGGAGGCCAGCAGGGAAAGGCCATCTACTGCCTGGTACCATGGGGCTGTATGCCAGAGCCAGGCGGCCTGCAAGGAAAGGTTATCTATTGCCTGGTACCATGGGGCTGTACCCCAGAGCCAGGCGGCCTGCAGGGAAAGGCCATCTACTGCCTGGTACCATGGGGCTGTGCACCAGAGCCAGGCGGCCTGCAAGGAAAGGTTATCTATTGCCTGGTACCATGGGGCTGTGCACCAGAGCCAGGAGGCCTGCAAGGAAAGGTTATCTATTGCCTGGTACCGTGGGGCTGTACACCAGAGCCAGGAGGCCTGCAAGGAAAGGTTATCTATTGCCTGGTACCGTGGGGCTGTACACCAGAGCCAGGAGGCCAGCAGGGAAAGGCCATCTACTGCCTGGTACCGTGGGGCTGTAACACCAGAGCCAGGAGGCCAGCAGGGAAAGGCCATCTACTGCCTGGTACCATGGGGCTGTACGCCAGAGCCAGGAGGCCAGCAGGGAAAGGCCATCTACTGCCTGGTACCGTGGGGCTGTACACCACAGCCAGGAGGCCTACAGGGAAAGGCCATCTACTGCCTGGTACCGTGGGGCTGTACACCAGAGCCAGGAGGCCAGCAGGGAAAGGCCATCTACTGCCTGGTACCATGGGGCTGTAACACCAGAGCCAGGAGGCCAGCAGGGAAAGGCCATCTATTGCCTGGTACCGTGGGGCTGTACACCAGAGCCAGGAGGCCAGCAGGGAAAGGCCATCTACTGCCTGGTACCATGGGGCTGTACGCCAGAGCCAGGAGGCCAGCAGGGAAAGGCCATCTACTGCCTGGTACCGTGGGGCTGTACACCAGAGCCAGGAGGCCAGCAGGGAAAGGCCATCTACTGCCTGGTACCATGGGGCTGTACACCACAGCCAGGAGGCCAGCAGGGAAAGGCCATCTACTGTCTGGTACCGTGGGGCTGTACACCAGAGCCAGGAGGCCTACAGGGAAAGGCCATCTACTGCCTGATCCCATGGGGCTGTACACCACAGCCAGGAGGCCTGCAGGGAAAGGCCATCTACTGCCTGATCCCATGGGGCTGTACACCACAGCCAGGAGGCCTGCAGGGAAAGGCCATCTACTGCCTGATCCCATGGGGCTGTACCCCAGAACCAGAAGGCCTGCAGGGAAAGGCCATCTACTGCCTGATCCCATGGGGCTGTACCCCAGAACCAGAAGGCCTGCAGGGAAAGGCCATCTACTGCCTGATTCCATGGGGCTGTACCCCAGAACCAGAAGGCCTGCAAGGAAAGGCCATCTACTGCCTGATCCCATGGGGCTGTACCCCAGAACCAGGAGGCCTGCAGGGAAAGGCCATCTACTGCCTGATCCCATGGGGCTGTACACCAGAGCCAGGAGGCCTGCAGGGAAAGGCCATCTACTGCCTGATCCCATGGGGCTGTACCCCAGAACCAGGAGGCCAGAAGGGAAAGGCCATCTACTGTCTGGTACCGTGGGGCTGTACACCAGAGCCAGGAGGCCTGCAGGGAAAGGCCATCTACTGCCTGGTACCATGGGGCTGTACGCCAGAGCCAGGAGGCCTGCAGGGAAAGGCCATCTACTGCCTGGTACCGTGGGGCTGTACACCAGAACCAGGAGGCCAGAAGGGAAAGGCCATCTACTGTCTGGTACCGTGGGGCTGTACACCACAGCCAGGAGGCCTACAGGGAAAGGCCATCTACTGCCTGGTACCGTGGGGCTGTACACCAGAACCAGGAGGCCAGAAGGGAAAGGCCATCTACTGTCTGGTACCGTGGGGCTGTACCCCAGAACCAGGAGGCCAGAAGGGAAAGGCCATCTACTGTCTGGTACCATGGGGCTGTGCACCAGAGCCAGGAGGCCTACAGGGAAAGGCCATCTACTGCCTGGTACCATGGGGCTGTACGCCAGAGCCAGGAGGCCTACAGGGAAAGGCCATCTACTGCCTGGTACCATGGGGCTGTGCACCAGAGCCAGGAGGCCTGCAGGGAAAGGCCATCTACTGCCTGGTACCATGGGGCTGTGCACCAGAGCCAGGAGGCCTACAGGGAAAGGCCATCTACTGCCTGGTACCATGGGGCTGTGCACCAGAAAGGCCCTTCTCTTCTGCGATACAGCCACATACAAGGACAATTACCCAAGAGCAGACATAGAGACTGAGGGACCATTAACCCTGTAAGCACAAGGGGTAGGTGCACTGCAGTGCACACACTAGTGGCACTCAATGGAAAGTGGGTTCTATACAACAAATTAAATATAGAAACATCAGCGGGTTAGTAAGTACCATGGAGGATGTGCACAGGGACAAGTGAAGCAATTACCCGACAAACAACCACAAAGTATTTATAAAATTAACCCCTGGACGTTAGAGGCCTTAAACATATTGCTTTGCAATGCAGTTGAGACCTCTCTAGCATACAAATGGTTAAAACACCCACTTAAGTTAAATGTGTAATTTGTTACCTATGGTGGAGTTTTATCCAAAACATTATGTCCTAGTGACCTCAGTTCTCCCGAAAAGAAAACATCTAGAATAAGCTGAACACAGTGATCGGGCGGGCACTCCCAGGATGTAATAAACGGGAGCCCGAGAACTGGCGGCTTGTTTATATGATCCAACATGGCAGAGGAAAAGGAGCGGCCGGCAGGACTCCTCCCATATACAACTCTGATACTGGGGCAGGACATCGATACCCAGTTCATCACACAGGTCACAAACAACATACCACGGGTACACCCAAAGCATTGCAGTAGGATTCGCTGGGTGCAGACAGGCCAGGTCTAACCGGTAGGCCTCATGGAACACTCCCTGAAGGAATTCAGACATCTCCTGTACAGCAAAACCGCACACGGACTCCCACAGCTGTACTGGAAGTACAGGGGTGAGGTTTAACCCTTTAAGGACCAAAGCAGTGTAGAATGCATTGCTACACAATGTGTTTGTATGGTGCTCAGATCACTAAAGGGTTAAGGAAAGTGTCAAACAGTGTAATGGCAGGCCTGCTGGCTTACAGGGATCAGGGAGGGAGCGCACATGATGTGTTTTATGTCACACACGGCGGAGCAGACAGACCCCAGTTTGCTCGGGGAGTGATGGAGCATTTCCTGGCTGGGATGAGATCCAGAGTAATAAATATCCAACTAAAACCTGCACAAGAGGAATTGTAAACAGTGAAACAAGTCGAGGGGGCAGACGACTGGGGGACAATGTCACACTGAGGGATTTAACCCTTATGGTATCAGAGGGGCGAACACCACACTGGAAGAACAATTCTCTGGTTACAGCTCTGGAGGCCGGGGGGAAACAGACAGGTGTTGGACACACTATGTGCATCTGCACGTCAGATCACAGCGCACACTAATCACCATAATAATACCCTGCAGGATCCAGCACTTAATTAACCCTTTGTTGCACAGCGGTGCTCGCAGCATATTGCTTCACAGTGCCTTGCACATCTCTATGTCCCTCAGACAAATGAGATAAAAAGTGTGTATGGATAAAACAAGTACAACTGTATAACAAGCAAGAGGACATGTATAAAAGAAAACGGGAGCAATTTGAATGCAAAGCTTCCCTATTTATTACAAGTATCCCTAGTGCCTAGAGCAGTGGTTCTCATCCCTCAGGACCCACTAACAGGCCAGAATCTGATTATTTCCTTGTTAGAACACAGGTGAGTTAATCAGTGTGAACGAGCCTCTGATCACATGATTTCCTTGTTAGAACACAGGTGAGTTATCAATGTGAATGAGCCTCTGATCACCACACCTGTGCTCTACTAGAGAAATCCCTAAGTCCTGGCCTGTTAGTGGGTCCTGAGGGCAGGAGGTGAGAATCACTGACCTAGAGGTCTCCAGTACATCTGAAAATCAAACTGTTCAAGATCTCACTAGCATACAAAGGGTTAGAGGTCACACATGAAAAACCTCTCCACCTCTGTATACACACACACACCTGATTTATTAGAAATCCTATTGTCTGTTATTTGGTGCCAGACCTGAACCCCAAGCTCACAAGGGTGACTTTCAGTAGGCTGTACAGGTACCAGGCTGAGACTGAATGTGGCTCTAGGTGCAAGTCACCCATGTAATATAACCTCACACAAAACCATCAGATCTTCAGAGTGAAGAGAATCACCATGTGAACCAGCCCCCAGAGATTCGCCGTCCACTGTACCCAGTGTGTGCACAGAACGCCTCCTTCACACCGGAGACACAACGGTCACAATCCTCTACTTCATTTCCATCACCCATGTTCTGTAATCACGTCTTCTGTGTTCCCTGGGCGAACCTGGCACGGTTGGTGGTTGTAATTCTGATGGATGACACACACCGCACACAAACACTGGCTAAAGCCAGTGTGTGCTGGCTATTCATTGGTGGTTATACTGAGCATCAAAACCTCTGTTCTGAAAGGACTGCTGGCAACTTCACAAGTCTCTGTACAAATCTGCACTGCTTTATCTTTATATTGCTGTCCAGTAATAATACAGCCCTATAGGCCTCTGTACAGATCTGTCCTGCTGTATCTTTATACTGCGTTCCTGTGTGATACAGTAATAATACAGTCCATAGACCTCTGTACAGATCTGTCCTGATGTATCTTTATACTGCGTTCCTGTGTGATACAGTAATAATACAGTCCCATAGACCTCTGTACAGATCTGTCCTGCTGTATCTTTATACTGCGTTCCTGTGTGATACAGTAATAATACAGTCCCATAGACCTCTGTACAGACCTGTCCTGCTGTATCTGTATACTGCGTTCCTGTGTGATACAGTAATAATACAGTCCCATAGGTCTCTGTACAGATCTGTGCTGCTGTATCTTTATACTGCGTTCCTGTGTGATACAGTAATAATACAGTCCATAGACCTCTGTACAGATCTGTGCTGCTGTATCTTTATACTGCGTTCCTGTGTGATACAGTAATAATACAGTCCTATAGACCTCTGTACAGATCTGTCCTGCTGTATCTTTATACTGCGTTCCTGTGTGATACAGTAACAATACAGTCCTATACGCCTCTGTACAGATCTGTCCTGATGTATCTTTATACTGCGTTCCTGTGTGATACAGTAATAATACAGTCCATAGACCTCTGTACAGATCTGTCCTGATGTATCTTTATACTGCGTTCCTGTGTGATACAGTAATAATACAGTCCATAGACCTCTGTACAGATCTGTCCTGCTGTATCTTTATACTGCGTTCCTGTGTGATACAGTAATAATACAGTCCTATAGGTCTCTGTACAGATCTGTCCTGCTGTATCTTTATACTGCGTTCCTGTGTGATATAGTAATAATACAGTCCCATAGACCTCTGTACAGACCTGTCCTGCTATATCTTTATACTGCGTTCCTGTGTGATACAGTAATAACACAGTCCCATAGTCCTCTGTACAGATCTGTCCTGCTGTATCTTTATACTGCGTTCCTGTGCGATACAGTAATAATACAGTCCCATAGGTCTCTGTACAGATCTGTCCTGCTGTATCTTTATACTGCGTTCCTGTGTGATACAGTAATAATACAGTCCTATAGGTCTCTGTACAGAGCTGTCCTGCTGTGTCTTTATACTGCGTTCCTGTGTGATACAGTAATCATACAGTCCCATAGGCCTCTGTACAGATCTGTCCTGCTGTATCTTTATACTGCGTTCCTGTGTGATACAGTAATAATACAGTCCCATAGACCTCTGTACAGATCTGTCCTGATGTATCTTTATACTGCGTTCCTGTGTGATACGGTAATAATACAGTCCCATAGACCTCTGTACAGATCTGTCCTGTATCTTTATACTGCGTTCCTGTGTGATACAGTAATAATACAGTCCATAGACCTCTGTACAGATCTGTCCTGCTGTATCTTTATTCTGCGTTCCTGTGTGATACAGTAATAATACAGTCCCATAGGCCTCTGTACAGACCTGTCCTGCTGTATCTTTATACTGCGTTCCTGTGCGATACAGTAATAATACAGTCCTATAGGCCTCTGTACAGATCTGTCCTGCTGTATCTTTATACTGCGTTCCTGCGTGATACAGTAATAATACAGTCCAATAGGCCTCTGTACAGATCTGTCCTGCTGTATCTTTATACTGCGTTCCTGTGTGATACAGTAATAATACAGTCCCATAGGTCTTTGTACAGATCTGTCCTGCTGTATCTTTATACTGCGTTCCTGTGTGATACAGTAATAATACAGTCCTATAGGTCTCTGTACAGAGCTGTCCTGCTGTGTCTTTATACTGCGTTCCTGTGTGATACAGTAATAATACAGTCCCATAGACCTCTGTACAGATCTGTCCTGATGTATCTTTATACTGCGTTCCTGTGTGATACAGTAATAATACAGTCCTATAGGTCTCTGTACAGAGCTGTCCTGCTGTGTCTTTATACTGCGTTCCTGTGTGATACAGTAATAATACAGTCCCATAGACATCTGTACAGACCTGTCCTGCTATATCTTTATACTGCGTTCCTGTGTGATACAGTAATAATACAGTCCCATAGGCCTCTGTACAGATCTGTCCTGCTGTATCTTTAAACTGCGTTCCTGTGCGATACAGTAATAATACAGTCCCATAGACCTCTGTACAGACCTGTCCTGCTGTATCTTTATACTGCGTCCCTGTGTGATACAGTAATAATACAGTCCCGTAGGCCTCTGCACAGATCTGTCCTGTATCTTTATACTGCGTTCCTGTGTGATACAGTAATAATACAGTCCTATAGGTCACTGTACAGAGCTGTCCTGCTGTGTCTTTATACTGCGTTCCTGTGTGATACAGTAATAATACAGTCCTATAGGTCTCTGTACAGAGCTGTCCTGCTGTGTCTTTATACTGCGTTCCTGTGTGATACAGTAATCATACAGTCCCATAGGCCTCTGTACAGATCTGTCCTGCTGTATCTTTATACTGCGTTCCTGTGTGATACAGTAATAATACAGTCCCATAGACCTCTGTACAGATCTGTCCTGATGTATCTTTATACTGCGTTCCTGTGTGATACGGTAATAATACAGTCCCATAGACCTCTGTACAGATCTGTCCTGTATCTTTATACTGCGTTCCTGTGTAATACAGTAATAATACAGTCCCATAGACCTCTGTACAGATCTGTCCTGTATCTTTATACTGCGTTCCTGTGTGATACAGTAATAATACAGTCCCATAGACCTCTGTACAGATCTGTCTTTCTGTATCTTTATACTGCGTTCCTGTGTGATACACTAATACAGTCCCACAGACCTCTGTACGGATCTGTCTTTCTGTATCTTTATACTGCGTTCCTGTGTGATACACTAATACAGTCCCACAGACCTCTGTACGGATCTGTCTTTCTGTATCTTTATACTGCGTTCCTGTGTGATACAGTAATAATACAGTCCTATAGACCTCTGTACAGATCTGTCCTGCTGTATCTTTATACTGCGTTCCTGTGTGATACAGTAATAATACAGTCCTATAGACCTCTGTACAGATCTGTCCTGCTGTATCTTTATACTGTGTTCCTGTGTGATACAGTAATAATACAGTCCCATAGACCTCTGTACAGATCTGTCCTGCTGTACCTTTATACTGCGTTCCTTTGTGATACAGTAATAATACAGTCCCATAGACCTCTGTACAGACCTGTCCTGCTGTATCTTCATACTGCGTTCCTGTGTGATACAGTAATAATACAGTCCCATAGACATCTGTACAGACCTGTCCTGCTGTATCTTTATACTGCGTTCCTGTGTGATACAGTAATAATACAGTCCCATAGACCTCTGTACAGATCTGTCCTGTATCTTTATACTGTGTTCCTGTGCGATACAGTAATAATACAGTCCCATAGACCTCTGTACAGATCTGTCCTGTATCTTTATACTGTGTTCCTGTGCGATACAGTAATAATACAGTCCCATAGACCTCTGTACAGATCTGTCCTGCTGTATCTTTATACTGCGTTCCTGTGCGATACAGTAATAATACAGTCCCATAGACCTCTGTACAGATCTGTCCTGCTGTATCTTTATACTGCGTTCCTGTGTGATACAGTAATAATACAGTCCCAGAGACCTCTGTACAGATCTGTCCTGCTGTATCTTTATACTGCGTTCCTGTGTGATACAGTAATAATACAGTCCCATAGACCTCTGTACAGATCTGTCCTGATGTATCTTTATACTGCGTTCCTGTGTGATACAGTAATATTACAGTCCTATAGACCTCTGTACGGATCTGTCCTGATGTATCTTTATACTGCGTTCCTGTGTGATACAGTAATAATTCAGTCCCATAGGCCTCTGTTCAGATCTGTCCTGCTGTATCTTTATACTGCGTTCCTGTGTGATACAGTAATAATACAGTCCATAGGCCTCTGTACAGATCTGTCCTGCTGTATCTTTATACTGTGTTCCTGTGTAATATAGTAATAATACAGTCCCATAGACCTCTGTACGGATCTGTCCTGATGTATCTTTATACTGCGTTCCTGTGTGATACAGTAATAATACAGTCCCATAGACCTCTGTACAGATCTGTCCTGATGTATCTTTATACTGCGTTCCTGTGTGATACAGTAATATTACAGTCCTATAGACCTCTGTACGGATCTGTCCTGATGTATCTTTATACTGCGTTCCTGTGTGATACAGTAATAATTCAGTCCCATAGGCCTCTGTACAGATCTGTCCTGCTGTATCTTTATACTGCATTCCTGTGTGATACAGTAATAATACAGTCCATAGGCCTCTGTACAGATCTGTCCTGCTGTATCTTTATACTGTGTTCCTGTGTAATATAGTAATAATACAGTCCCATAGACCTCTGTACAGATCTGTCCTGCTGTATCTTTATACTGCGTTCCTGTGTGATACAGTAATAATACAGTCCCACAGGCCTCTGTACAGATCTGTCCTGCTGTATCTTTATACTGCGTTCCTGTGTGATACAGTAATAACAGTCCCATACACCTCTGTACAGATCTGTCCTGCTGTATCTTTATACTGCGTTCCTGTGTGATACAGTAACAATACAGTCCCATAGACCTCTGTACAGATCTGTCCTGCTGTATCTTTATACTGCGTTCCTGTGTGATATAGTAATAATACAGTCCCATAGACCTCTGTACAGATCTGTCCTGCTTTATCTTTATACTGTGTTACTGTGATACAGTAATAATACAGTACATAGACCTCTGTACAGATCTGTCCTGCTGTACCTTTATACTGTGTTCCTGTGTGATACAGTAATAATACAGTCCCATAGACCTCTGTACAGATCTGTCCTGTATCTTTATACTGCGCTCCTGTGTGATACAGTAATAATACAGTCCATAGACCTCTGTACAGATCTGTCCTGCTGTACCTTTATACTGCGTTCCTGTGTGATATAGTAATAATACAGTCCCATAGACCTCTGTACAGACCTGTCCTGCTGTATTTTTATACTGCGTTCCTGTGTGATACAGTAATAATACAGTCCATAGGCCTCTGTACAGATCTGTCCTGCTGTATCTTTATACTGCGTTCCTGTGTGATACAGTAATAATACAGTCCCATAGGCCTCTGTACAGATCTGTCCTGCTGTATCTTTATACTGCGTTCCTGTGTGATACAGTAATAATACAGTCCCATAGACCTCTGTACAGATCTGTCCTGCTGTACCTTTATACTGCGTTCCTTTGTGATACAGTAATAATACAGTCCCATAGACCTCTGTACAGACCTGTCCTGCTGTATCTTTATACTGCGTTCCTGTGTGATACAGTAATAATACAGTCCCATAGACATCTGTACAGACCTGTCCTGCTGTATCTTTATACTGCGTTCCTTTGTGATACAGTAATAATACAGTCCCATTGACCTCTGTACGGATCTGTCGTGCTGTATCTTTATACTGCGTTCCTGTGTGATACAGTAATAATACAGTCCCATAGACCTCTGTACGGATCTGTCCTGCTGTATCTTTATACTGCGTTCCTGTGTGATACAGTAATAATACAGTCCCATAGACCTCTGTACAGATCTGTCCTGCTGTATCTTTATACTGCGTTCCTGTGTGATACAGTAATAATACAGTCCCATAGACCTCTGTACAGATCTGTCCTGCTGTATCTTTATACTGCGTTCCTGTGTGATACAGTAATAATACAGTCCCATAGACCTCTGTACAGATCTGTCCTGCTGTATCTTTATACTGCGTTCCTGTGTGATACAGTAATAATACAGTCCCACAGACCTCTGTACAGATCTGTCCTGCTGTATCTTTATACGGTGTTCCCATGTGATACAGTAATAATACAGTCCATAGACCTCTGTACAGATCTGTCCTGTATCTTTATACTGCGTTCCTGTGTGATACAGTAATAATACAGTCCCATAGACCTCTGTACAGATCTGTCCTGCTGTATCTTTATACTATGTTCCCATGTGATACAGTAATAATACAGTCCATAGACCTCTGTACAGATCTGTCCTGCTGTATCTTTATTCTGCGTTCCTGTGTGATACAGTAATAATACAGTCCCATAGGCCTCTGTACAGATCTGTCCTGTATCTTTATAATGCGTTCTTGTGTGATACAGTAATAATACAGTCCCATAGACCTCTGTACAGATCTGTCCTGCTGTATCTTTATACTATGTTCCCATGTGATACAGTAATAATACAGTCCCACAGACCTCTGTACAGATCTGTCCTGCTGTATCTTTATACTGCGTTCCTATGTGATACAGTAATAATACAGTCCCATAGACCTCTGTACAGACCTGTCCTGCTGTATCTTTATACTGCATTCCTGTGTGATACAGTAATAATACAGTCCCATAGACCTCTGTACAGATCTGTCCTGCTGTACCTTTATACTGCGTTCCTGTGTGATACAGTAATAATACAGTCCCATAGACCTCTGTACAGATCTGTCCTGCTGTATCTTTATACTGCGTTCCTGTGTGATACAGTAATAATTCAGTCCCATAGGTCTCTGTACAGATCTGTCCTGCTGTATCTTTATACTGCGATCCTGTGTGATACAGTAATAATACAGTCCCATAGGCCTCTGTACAGATCTGTCCTGCTGTACCTTTATACTGTGTTCCTGTGTGATACGGTAATACAGTCCCATAGACCTCTGTACAGATCTGTCCTGTATCTTTATACTGCGTTCCTGTGTGATACAGTAATAATACAGTCCATAGACCTCTGTACAGATCTGTCCTGCTGTATCTTTATACTGCGTTCCTGTGTGATACAGTAATAATAGTTCTAGACCTCTGTACAGATCTGTCCTGCTGTATCTTTATTCTGCGTTCCTGTGTGATACGGTAATAATACAGTCCCATAGACCTCTGTACAGATCTGTCCTGTATCTTTATACTGCGTTCCTGTGTGATACAGTAATAATACAGTCCATAGACCTCTGTACAGATCTGTCCTGTTGTATCTTTATACTGCGTTCCTGTGTGATACAGTAATAATACAGTCCCACAGACCTCTGTACAGATCTGTCCTGCTGTATCTTTATTCTGCGTTCCTGTGTGATACAGTAATAATACAGTCCCATAGGCCTCTGTACAGATCTGTCCTGTATCTTTATAATGCGTTCCTGTGCGATACAGTAATAATACAGTCCATAGACCTCTGTACAGATCTGTCCTGATGTATCTTTATACTGCGTTCCTGTGTGATACAGTAATAATACAGTCCCACAGACCTCTGTACAGATCTGTCCTGCTGTATCTTTATTCTGCGTTCCTGTGTGATACAGTAATAATACAGTCCCATAGGCCTCTGTACAGATCTGTCCTGTATCTTTATAATGCGTTCCTGTGCGATACAGTAATAATACAGTCCATAGACCTCTGTACAGATCTGTCCTGATGTATCTTTATACTGCGTTCCTGTGTGATACAGTAATAATACAGTCCCATAGACCTCTGTACAGATCTGTCCTGCTGTATCTTTATACTGCGTTCCTGTGTGATACAGTAATAATACAGTCCATAGACCTCTGTACAGATCTGTCCTGATGTATCTTTATACTGTGTTCCTGTGTGATACAGTAATAATACAGTCCCACAGACCTCTGTACAGACCTGTCCTGCTGTATCTTTATACTGTGTTCCTGTGTGATACAGTAATAATACAGTCCCATAGACCTCTGTACGGATCTGTCCTGCTGTATCTTTATACTGCGTTCCTGTGTGATACAGTAATAATACAGTCCCACAGACCTCTGTACAGATCTGTCCTGCTGTATCTTTATACTGCGTTCCTGTGTGATACAGTAATAATACAGTCCATAGACCTCTGTACAGATCTGTCCTGCTGTATCTTTATACTGCGTTCCTGTGTGATACAGTAATAATACAGTCCATAGACCTCTGTACAGATCTGTCCTGCTGTGTCTTTATACTGCGGTCCTGTGTGATACAGTAATAATACAGTCCCATAGACCTCTGTACGGATCTGTCCTGCTGTATCTTTATACTGCGTTCCTGTGTGATACAGTAATAATACAGTCCCATAGACCTCTGTACAGATCTGTCCTGCTGTATCTTTATACTGCGTTCCTGTGTGATACAGTAATAATACAGTCCCATAGACCTCTGTACAGACCTGTCCTGCTGTATTCTTATGGTGTTCTTGTGCGAGTACAGACACAATGCAGCTTGCGTTCATGTGAGGTGATAATCTCCGAGGTGCAAGGCACTGTAGTGGAGCATCATGGTAACTTTCACCATAGGAATCATCTGTGTACCAAATCCACAGCCAACATATTCAGCTGTAATAGGCTTGTTAAAAGCACACAAGCAACTTCATGTTGCTGGTTCCTCCTTTCAGCTGGGGTTAAATTCCTAAATACTAAGCCCTTTTATTTCAAGGCCTGATGGATTGTATCCTGCACCAAGGAATGCAGGGAAGAACAGGGACGTGAAGCTCTGTCGCTGCCCATAAACAAATGACGGTTATTAATGTTGGCAGCACAAACAGACCGGAGAAGGGAAACATGCAACAAATGGATACTGTTTTAGTAAAGTGTTAACCCCCAATGACCTGTGTGGATTTGGGACATTCCACTGGTAGGATTCCCAGGCACACTGTGATTATGTGACATATTTGTGGAATAATCAGGCCCTCGCTCACAGACAAAAAGGGGCCACTGGGCAGTTGAATAAACAAGACCATATTCAGCCACATATCCATATTCACCCTACCTGTATCCAGAAACACATTGTATATTATATATACACACACACATCCATATTCACCATACCTGTATCCAGACACACATTATATAAATATATACACACACACATCCATATTCACCCTACCTGTATCCAGACACACATTATATAATTATATACACACACACACACACACACACACACACACACACACATATATATATCCATATTCACCCTACCTGTATCCAGACACATGCACACACATATCCATATTCACCCTACCTGTATCCAGACACATATATACACACACACACACACACACACACACACACACACACACACACACACTCACCCTACCTGTATCCAGACACACACATACACACACATATCCATATTCACCCTACCTGTATGCAAAGACATATATATAATTCCTTCTACACAGTTGTGTTTAGTCCATACAGGTCACCAATAGAGCTGGACTGTAGGACAAATCCCACACTGAGCACACGCTGGCACACTCCACCTCGGCTTGACCCTACAGGCGGGCACACTCCACCCCGGCTTGACCCTACAGGCGGGCAGAGAACAGGACACATTTCGGCCTTTAGGAGCCACCTAGGAGTGTTAGGAGCCAGTGAAGTTTTTCAAGTTCATACAGATGTTTAAAACGCTCTCAGGCTTTAGGAGCTACAAGTGTTAGGAGACTGCGCAATATACGATAATGGCAAAAGGCAAATATATTTCATATGCTGAACTAACCATAGGGAAAGACCTCCCCAAGTGAATACAGACACCTCCAATCACTCAGACCTGGAAACCACCTCACTACGGACCAGTGACACCACACAGGATCAGATGAATAAACTCCGCACAATATTATTTAAATTAACTTCTTGGATTGCAGAGATTGGGGTAAACAGTCTTACCCTCTGTAACCAATGCAAGGGGTTAACAGGTACGTGCAGATGAAATGCTAAAGCAGCAGCTGAACAGCGGACAGTTAAACAACCTGACAAGTTCTACAGCAGATAAAGAAGAAGCCTCCCCAGCCAAGTGCACATTGTGAGGAGTAATGAAGAGGAGATGGCGATTTAAGAGGAAGAAGAAATGTAACACATATGGGGGAGCGTCACACGCACTCCGCATGCCGATCCCATCTTGTGTGGGGAGAGATACCAGAGGGCTGAGGCATTTCATTAAGGTTCACAGGAGGTCTGGAAACATCTGTTCAACAGTCACCATCCCAAATTGTACACTGACTGATGTGAAAAAGCTGCTCCCTGCTGGAATTAAGCACAGTCTGAGTAGTGGGATACACCTCCATGCAGACACCATGACAGAGGGGCAGAGACAAGGTGGTCTGTACAGAGGCTTATGGGGCCTCCGGCAGACCTTTCAAGTAGGTTGTGGTGCTTACTGAATCCTCCAGTAAATTGCTGACCTATGTGGCTGGTGCTCATGTTGGCCCACTGTCAAACACACATGTACAAATCAGTGAATAGGGAAACCAGCTGCACCTCCCCAATGAGGCCCAAACAAGGCCGAAATGTACATCTGGGGTTAGCTGATATTACCTGTGCAGAGGTAACTTGCCAGTCATTTTTTAAATGGGCCCCCTTTTTGGGGCGGGATTAGTCTAATATGTATGTTAGCATTTCTCCTCTGTAATGGCACTAGAGAGCTAAAATGTTATGCTCTTGAACGGTGACTAGCGACAGAACAGGTAACATTACCTGTGTTAGTGCTCAGAGCCTCTCACAACCTGTGGCTTGTTATAGAACAGGTAACATCACCTGTGTTAGTGCTCAGAGCCTCTCACATCCTGTGGCTTGCTACAGAACAGGTGACATTATCTGTGTTAGTGCTCAGAGCCTCTCACATCCTGTGGCTTGCTACAGAACAGGTGACATTATCTGTGTTAGTGCTCAGAGCCTCTCACATCCTGTGGCTTGTTATAGAACAGGTGAAATTACCTGTGTTAGTGCTCAGAGCCTCTCACATTCTTTGGCTCGTTATAGAACAGGTGACATTACCTGTGTTAGTGCTCAGAGCCTCTCACATCCTGTGGCTTGCTACAGAACAGGTGACATTATCTGTGTTAGTGCTCAGAGCCTCTCACATCCTGTGGCTTGTTATAGAACAGGTGACATTATCTGTGTTAGTGCTCAGAGCCTCTCACATCCTGTGGCTTGCTACAGAACAGGTGACATTATCTGTGTTAGTGCTCAGAGCCTGTCACATCCTGTGGCTTGTTATAGAACAGGTGACATTATCTGTGTTAGTGCTCAGAGCCTCTCACATCCTGTGGCTTGTTATAGAACAGGTGACATTATCTGTGTTAGTGCTCAGAGCCTCTCACATCCTGTGGCTTGTTATAGAACAGGTGACATTACCTGTGTTAGTGCTCAGAGCCTCTCACATCCTGTGGCTTGTTATAGAACAGGTGACATTACCTGTGTTAGTGCTCAGAGCCTCTCACATCCTGTGGCTTGTTATAGAACAGGTGACATTATCTGTGTTAGTGCTCAGAGCCTCTTACATCCTGTGGCTTGTTATAGAACAGGTGACATTATCTGTGTTAGTGCTCAGAGTCTCTCACATCCTGTGGCTTGTTATAGAACAGGTGACATTATCTGTGTTAGTGCTCAGAGTCTCTCACATCCTGTGGCTTGCTTTAGAACAGGTGACATTACATGTGTTAGTGCTCAGAGCCTCTCACATCCTGTGGCTTGTTACAGAACAGGCGACATTATCTGTGTTAGTGCTCAGAGCCTCTCACATCCTGTGGCTTGTTATAGAACAGGTGACATTATCTGTGTTAGTGCTCAGAGCCTCTCACATCCTGTGGCTTGTTATAGAACAGGCGACATTATCTGTGTTAGTGCTCAGAGCCTCTCACATCCTGTGGCTTGTTATAGAACAGGTGACATTATCTGTGTTAGTGCTCAGAGCCTCTTACATCCTGTGGCTTGTTATAGAACAGGTGACATTATCTGTGTTAGTGCTCAGAGCATCTCACATCCTGTGGCTTGTTATTCTCAGTAAAGTAAAACATTTACTGCCAGATTCCAAAGAGCAGTAAAACGTCCACTTGTCGTTACAACTCTCAGAATAAAGGTGGGAAACCCACCAGGGCGTTGAGAAGAAACCTTTGGATTTCTGTCCACACAACAGGCTCTATTATTAAGGAAAACTGGTACAAATCTGGGGCAAAACAACTTCATTATAAGGGAGAAAATAATTAAGTTTCCTATTGATTTAAATTGAAATTTCAACCCCCTTAAATGCTTGGGAGGACATCAGCACACTGAAAAGCAATACAGTGAATAACTAGTATTTAGAGGGGTTAGAAGTTCCAGTTAAAGTGGATCACTTCAAATAAAGTGTTCCCAAATAATCATTCATATAGCCACAAGAATAGAAATACTAGTTATTAGGAAATCCTACTTGATCCGAGACTCACAGGCAGACATCAGTGCAGACATCTTGCCTTAGAGACATCTGTGCGTCCCGGTCTCCTGTGGGATTGGTGAGGGGGAAGTGCATTGTTCATTAAAGGGTTAGTAATACTTAAAATGTAAAAAAAAATATGTGGTAGGGTTTATCCCCCTGAGTAAAACAAGAGTACTCCCACTGCTGAGAGGTGTATTATTCAAAAGTTATTAATTTTCAAAGCTGAATTTTTTAGGTGCAATATCACAGTGGCCTGAAATTGTACAGTGGCGCTGTTGCTACACGATCCTATGGACAACTCTGGTCAGTTGACCATAAATCTCCATAGGATGGTGTAGCAACAGCGCCACTGTACAATTTCAGGCCACTGTGATATTGCACCTAAAAAATTCAACTTTGAAAATTAATAACTTTTGAATGAAAGACCTCTCAGCAGTGGGAGTACTCTTGTTTTACTCAGGGGGATAAACCCTACAACATATTTTTTTTTACATTTTAAGTATTACTATCCCTTTAAGGTAACAGGAAGTGACTGAAGACACAGGCGCGCAGACGGATCTAAAGCAAGATGTCTTCCTATCAGACTCCGAACAAGTGGGATTTCTTAACACTGGCCTTATTGTGGATAATACTACTTCTTCTATGCTTATCGCTATATGAATAATTATTTGGGGGGCACTATTTGGAGTGATTGTTCCGCTTGACATCAGACATTTGCATTAGTACTTTATAGTTGGTTTGGCCAGAATTGGTATTTTGCACATAGACCAGGACATCTGTTTGTATAGAACACTGCTCTCAGTATGCAGCGGGCAGAGAATGATGGGAGTTATAGTCCGACAGCTGGAGGAAATCAGGCTTATGGAAGTGATAGAAGACAGTAATAAGGATAAACAAGTGTTTCACACATCCATGGAGAAGTCACTAGAACAGGACACCGATATTAATATACAAGAAGTACTGATAGGTCCATTAGTCACTAGAGCAGGACAAAAATATTAATATACAAGAAGTACTGATAGATCCATTAGTCACTAGAACAGGACACCGGTATTAATATACAAGAATTACTGATAGATCCATTAGTCACTAGAACAGGACACCGGTATTAATATACAAGAAGTACTGATAGATCCATTAGTCACTAGAACAGGACACCGGTATTAATATACAAGAAGTACTGATAGATCCATTAGTCACTAGAACAGAACACCGGTATTAATATACAAGAAGTACTGATAGATCCACTAGTCACTAGAACAGGACACCGGTATTAATATACAAGAAGTACTGATAGATCCATTAGTCACTAGAACAGGACACCGGTATTAATATACAAGAAGTACTGATAGATCCATTAGTCACTAGAACAGGACACCGGTATTAATATACAAGAAGTACCGATAGATCCATTAGTCACTAGAACAGGACACCGGTATTAATATACAAGAAGTACCGATAGATCCATTAGTCACTAGAACAGGACACCGGTATTAATATACAAGAAGTACCGATAGATCCACTAGTCACTAGAACAGGACACCGGTATTAATATACAAGAAGTACTGATAGATCCATTAGTCACTAGAACAGGACACCGATATTAATATACAAGAAGTACTGATAGATCCATTAGTCACTAGAACAGGACACCGATATTAATATACAAGAAGTACTGATAGATCCATTAGTCACTAGAACAGGACACCGGTATTAATATACAAGAAGTACTGATAGATCCATTAGTCACTAGAACAGGACACCGGTATTAATATATAAGAAGTACTGATAGATCCATTAGTCACTAGAACAGGACACCGGTATTAATATACAAGAAGTACTGATAGATCCATTAGTCACTAGAGCAGGACACCGGTATTAATATACAAGAAGTACTGATAGATCCATTAGTCACTAGAGCAGGACACCGGTATTAATATACAAGAAGTACTGATAGATCCATTAGTCACTAGAACAGGACACCGGTATTAATATACAAGAAGTACTGATAGATCCATTAGTCACTAGAACAGGACACCGGTATTAATATACAAGAAGTACTGATAGATCCACTAGTCACTAGAACAGGACACCGGTATTAATATACAAGAAGTACCGATAGATCCATTAGTCACTAGAGCAGGACACCGATATTAATATACAAGAAGTACCGATAGATCCATTAGTCACTAGAACAGGACACCGGTATTAAGATACAAGAAGTACCGATAGATCCATTAGTCACTAGAACAGGACACCGGTATTAATATACAAGAAGTACTGATAGATCCACTAGTCACTAGAACAGGACACCGATATTAATATACAAGAAGTACTGATAGATCCATTATTCACTAGAACAGGACACCGGTAT
The DNA here is from genome assembly GCA_037306005.1 of Rhinophrynus dorsalis. Classification (NCBI taxonomy): domain Eukaryota; kingdom Metazoa; phylum Chordata; class Amphibia; order Anura; family Rhinophrynidae; genus Rhinophrynus; species Rhinophrynus dorsalis. Next base: position 138,051 of record JBBDGT010000415.1, read on the forward strand.
TAATATACAAGAAGTACTGATAGATCCATTAGTCACTAGAACAGGACACCGGTATTAATATACAAGAAGTACTGATAGATCCATTAGTCACTAGAACAGGACACCGGTATTAATATACAAGAAGTACTGATAGATCCATTTGTCACTAGAACAGGACACCGGTATTAATATACAAGAAGTACTGATAGATCCATTATTCACTAGAACAGGACACCGGTATTAATATACAAGAAGTACTGATAGATCCATTAGTCACTAGAACAGGACACCGGTATTAATATACAAGAAGTACTGATAGATCCACTAGTCACTAGAACAGGACACCGGTATTAATATACAAGAAGTACTGATAGATCCATTAGTCACTAGAACAGGACACCGGTATTAATATACAAGAAGTACTGATAGATCCATTAGTCACTAGAACAGGACACCGATATTAATATACAAGAAGTACTGATAGATCCATTTGTCACTAGAACAGGACACCGGTATTAATATACAAGAAGTACCGATAGATCCATTAGTCACTAGAACAGGACACCGGTATTAATATACAAGAAGTACCGATAGATCCATTAGTCACTAGAACAGGACACCGGTATTAAGATACAAGAAGTACTGATAGATCCATTAGTCACTAGAACAGGACACCGGTATTAAGATACAAGAAGTACTGATAGATCCACTAGTCACTAGAGCAGGACACCGGTATTAATATACAAGAAGTACTGATAGATCCATTAGTCACTAGAGCAGGACACCGGTATTAATATACAAGAAGTACTGATAGATCCACTAGTCACTAGAGCAGGACACCGGTATTAATATACAAGAAGTACTGATAGATCCATTAGTCACTAGAGCAGGACACCGGTATTAATATACAAGAAGTACTGATAGATCCATTAGTCACTAGAACAGGACACCGGTATTAACATACAAGAAGTACTGATAGATCCACTAGTCACTAGAACAGGACACCGGTATTAATATACAAGAAGTACTGATAGATCCATTAGTCACTAGAACAGGACACCGGTATTAATATACAAGAAGTACTGATAGATCCATTAGTCACTAGAGCAGGACACCGGTATTAATATACAAGAAGTACTGATAGATCCATTCGTCACTAGAACAGGACACCGGTATTAATATACAAGAAGTACTGATAGATCCATTCGTCACTAGAACAGGACACCGGTATTAATATACAAGAAGTACTGATAGATCCATTAGTCACTAGAACAGGACACCGGTATTAATATACAATAAGTACCGATAGATCCACTAGTCACTAGAACAGGACACCGGTATTAATATACAAGAAGTACCGATAGATCCATTTGTCACTAGAACAGGACACCGGTATTAATATACAAGAAGTACCGATAGATCCATTTGTCACTAGAACAGGACACCGGTATTAATATACAAGAAGTACCGATAGATCCATTTGTCACTAGAACAGGACACCGATATTAATATACAAGAAGTACCGATAGATCCATTAGTCACTAGAACAGGACACCGGTATTAATATACAAGAAGTACCGATAGATCCATTAGTCACTAGAACAGGACACCGGTATTAATATACAAGAAGTACTGATAGATCCATTAGTCACTAGAGCAGGACACCGGTATTAATATACAAGAAGTACTGATAGATCCATTAGTCACTAGAACAGGACACCGGTATTAATATACAAGAAGTACTGATAGATCCATCAGTCACTAGAACAGGACACCGGTATTAATATACAAGAAGTACTGATAGATCCACTAGTCACTAGAACAGGACACCGGTATTAATATACAAGAAGTACTGATAGATCCACTAGTCACTAGAACAGGACACCGGTATTAATATACAAGAAGTACTGATAGATCCACTAGTCACTAGAACAGGACACCGGTATTAATATACAAGAAGTACTGATAGATCCACTAGTCACCAGAACAGGACACCGATATTAATATACAAGAAGTACTGATAGATCCATTAGTCACTAGAACAGGACACCGGTATTAAGATACAAGAAGTACTGATAGATCCATTAGTCACTAGAACAGGACACTGGTATTAATATACAAGAAGTACTGATAGATCCATTAGTCACTAGAACAGGACACTGGTATTAATATACAAGAAGTACTGATAGATCCATTAGTCACTAGAACAGGACACCGATATTAATATACAAGAAGTACCGATAGATCCATTAGTCACTAGAACAGGACACCGGTATTAATATACAAGAAGTACTGATAGATCCATTAGTCACTAGAACAGGACTCGGTATTAATATACAATAAGTACTGATAGATCCATTAGTCACTAGAACAGGACACCTTCGGTATTAATATACAAGAAGTACTGATAGATCCATTAGTCACTAGAACAGGACACTGGTATTAATATACAAGAAGTACTGATAGATCCATTAGTCACTAGAACAGGACACGATATTAATATACAAGAAGTACTGATAGATCCATTAGTCACTAGAACAGGACACCGGTATTAATATACAAGAAGTACTGATAGATCCATTAGTCACTAGAACAGGACACCGTATTAATATACAATAAGTACTGATAGATCCATTAGTCACTAGAACAGGACACCGATATTAATATACAAGAAGTACTGATAGATCCATTAGTCACTAGAGCAGGACACCGGTATTAATATACAAGAAGTACTGATAGATCCATTAGTCACTAGAGCAGGACACCGGTATTAATATACAAGAAGTACTGATAGATCCACTAGTCACTAGAACAGGACACCGGTATTAATATACAAGAAGTACTGATAGATCCATTAGTCACTAGAACAGGACACCGGTATTAATATACAAGAATTACTGATAGATCCATTAGTCACTAGAACAGGACACCGGTATTAATATACAAGAAGTACTGATAGATCCATTAGTCACTAGAACAGGACACCGGTATTAATATACAAGAAGTACTGATAGATCCATTAGTCACTAGAACAGGACACCGGTATTAATATACAAGAAGTACTGATAGATCCATTAGTCACTAGAACAGGACACCGGTATTAATATACAAGAAGTACTGATAGATCCATTAGTCACTAGAGCAGGACACCGGTATTAATATACAAGAAGTACTGATAGATCCATTAGTCACTAGAACAGGACACCGGTATTAATATACAAGAAGTACTGATAGATCCATTAGTCACTAGAGCAGGACACCGGTATTAATATACAAGAAGTACTGATAGATCCATTAGTCACTAGAACAGGACACCGGTATTAATATACAAGAAGTACTGATAGATCCATTAGTCACTAGAGCAGGACACCGGTATTAATATACAAGAAGTACCGATAGATCCATTAGTCACTAGAACAGGACACCGGTATTAATATACAAGAAGTACCGATAGATCCACTAGTCACTAGAACAGGACACCGGTATTAATATACAAGAAGTACTGATAGATCCATTAGTCACTAGAACAGGACACCGATATTAATATACAAGAAGTACTGATAGATCCATTAGTCACTAGAACAGGACACCGGTATTAAGATACAAGAAGTACTGATAGATCCATTAGTCACTAGAACAGGACACCGGTATTAATATACAAGAATTACTGATAGATCCATTAGTCACTAGAGCAGGACACCGATATTAATATACAAGAAGTACTGATAGATCCATTAGTCACTAGAACAGGACACCGGTATTAATATACAAGAAGTACTGATAGATCCATTAGTCACTAGAACAGGACACCGATATTAATATACAAGAAGTACCGATAGATCCATTAGTCACTAGAGCAGGACACCGGTATTAATATACAAGAAGTACCGATAGATCCATTAGTCACTAGAACAGGACAACGATATTAATATACAAGAAGTACTGATAGATCCATTAGTCACTAGAACAGGACACCGGTATTAATATACAAGAATTACTGATAGATCCATTAGTCACTAGAACAGGACACCGATATTAATATACAAGAAGTACCGATAGATCCACTAGTCACTAGAACAGGACACCGGTATTAATATACAAGAAGTACTGATAGATCCATTCGTCACTAGAACAGGACACCGATATTAATATACAAGAAGTACTGATAGATCCATTAGTCACTAGAACAGGACACCGGTATTAATATACAAGAAGTACTGATAGATCCACTAGTCACTAGAACAGGACACCGGTATTAATATACAAGAAGTACTGATAGATCCATTAGTCACTAGAGCAGGACACCGGTATTAATATACAAGAAGTACTGATAGATCCACTAGTCACTAGAACAGGACACCGGTATTAATATACAAGAAGTACTGATAGATCCATTAGTCACTAGAACAGGACACCGGTATTAATATACAAGAATTACTGATAGATCCATTAGTCACTAGAACAGGACACCGGTATTAATATACAAGAAGTACTGATAGATCCATTAGTCACTAGAACAGGACACCGGTATTAATATACAAGAAGTACCGATAGATCCACTAGTCACTAGAACAGGACACCGGTATTAATATACAAGAAGTACTGATAGATCCACTAGTCACTAGAACAGGACACCGGTATTAATATACAAGAAGTACCGATAGATCCATTAGTCACTAGAACAGGACACCGATATTAATATACAAGAAGTACCGATAGATCCATTAGTCACTAGAACAGGACACCGGTATTAATATACAAGAAGTACCGATAGATCCATTAGTCACTAGAACAGGACACCGGTATTAATATACAAGAAGTACCGATAGATCCATTAGTCACTAGAACAGGACACCGGTATTAATATACAAGAAGTACCGATAGATCCATTAGTCACTAGAACAGGACACCGGTATTAATATACAAGAAGTACCGATAGATCCATTAGTCACTAGAACAGGACACCGGTATTAATATACAAGAAGTACCGATAGATCCATTAGTCACTAGAGCAGGACACCGGTATTAATATACAAGAAGTACCGATAGATCCATTTGTCACTAGAACAGGACACCGGTATTAATATACAAGAAGTACCGATAGATCCATTTGTCACTAGAACAGGACACCGGTATTAATATACAAGAAGTACTGATAGATCCATTAGTCACTAGAACAGGACACCGGTATTAAGATACAAGAAGTACTGATAGATCCACTAGTCACTAGAACAGGACACCGGTATTAAGATACAAGAAGTACTGATAGATCCATTAGTCACTAGAACAGGACACCGGTATTAATATACAAGAAGTACCGATAGATCCATTAGTCACTAGAGCAGGACACCGATATTAATATACAAGAAGTACTGATAGATCCATTAGTCACTAGAGCAGGACACCGGTATTAATATACAAGAAGTACTGATAGATCCACTAGTCACTAGAACAGGACACCGGTATTAATATACAAGAAGTACTGATAGATCCATTAGTCACTAGAACAGGACACCGGTATTAATATACAAGAAGTACTGATAGATCCATTAGTCACTAGAACAGGACACCGGTATTAATATACAAGAAGTACTGATAGATCCATTAGTCACTAGAACAGGACACCGGTATTAATATACAAGAAGTACTGATAGATCCATTAGTCACTAGAACAGGACACCGGTATTAATATACAAGAAGTACTGATAGATCCATTAGTCACTAGAACAGGACACCGGTATTAATATACAAGAAGTACTGATAGATCCATTAGTCACTAGAACAGGACACCGGTATTAATATACAAGAAGTACTGATAGATCCATTAGTCACTAGAACAGGACACCGGTATTAATATACAAGAAGTACTGATAGATCCATTAGTCACTAGAGCAGGACACCGATATTAATATACAAGAAGTACTGATAGATCCATTAGTCACTAGAACAGGACACCGGTATTAATATACAAGAAGTACTGATAGATCCATTAGTCACTAGAACAGGACACCGGTATTAATATACAAGAAGTACTGATAGATCCATTAGTCACTAGAACAGGACACCGGTATTAACATACAAGAAGTACTGATAGATCCACTAGTCACTAGAACAGGACACCGGTATTAATATACAAGAAGTACTGATAGATCCATTAGTCACTAGAACAGGACACCGGTATTAATATACAAGAAGTACTGATAGATCCATTAGTCACTAGAGCAGGACACCGGTATTAATATACAAGAAGTACTGATAGATCCATTCGTCACTAGAACAGGACACCGGTATTAATATACAAGAAGTACTGATAGATCCATTCGTCACTAGAACAGGACACCGGTATTAATATACAAGAAGTACTGATAGATCCATTAGTCACTAGAACAGGACACCGGTATTAATATACAATAAGTACCGATAGATCCACTAGTCACTAGAACAGGACACCGGTATTAATATACAAGAAGTACCGATAGATCCATTTGTCACTAGAACAGGACACCGGTATTAATATACAAGAAGTACCGATAGATCCATTTGTCACTAGAACAGGACACCGGTATTAATATACAAGAAGTACCGATAGATCCATTTGTCACTAGAACAGGACACCGATATTAATATACAAGAAGTACTGATAGATCCATTAGTCACTAGAACAGGACACCGGTATTAATATACAAGAAGTACCGATAGATCCATTAGTCACTAGAACAGGACACCGGTATTAATATACAAGAAGTACTGATAGATCCATTAGTCACTAGAGCAGGACACCGGTATTAATATACAAGAAGTACTGATAGATCCATTAGTCACTAGAACAGGACACCGGTATTAATATACAAGAAGTACTGATAGATCCATCAGTCACTAGAACAGGACACCGGTATTAATATACAAGAAGTACTGATAGATCCACTAGTCACTAGAACAGGACACCGGTATTAATATACAAGAAGTACTGATAGATCCACTAGTCACTAGAACAGGACACCGGTATTAATATACAAGAAGTACTGATAGATCCACTAGTCACTAGAACAGGACACCGGTATTAATATACAAGAAGTACTGATAGATCCACTAGTCACCAGAACAGGACACCGATATTAATATACAAGAAGTACTGATAGATCCATTAGTCACTAGAACAGGACACCGGTATTAAGATACAAGAAGTACTGATAGATCCATTAGTCACTAGAACAGGACACTGGTATTAATATACAAGAAGTACTGATAGATCCATTAGTCACTAGAACAGGACACTGGTATTAATATACAAGAAGTACTGATAGATCCATTAGTCACTAGAACAGGACACCGATATTAATATACAAGAAGTACCGATAGATCCATTAGTCACTAGAACAGGACACCGGTATTAATATACAAGAAGTACTGATAGATCCATTAGTCACTAGAACAGGACACCGGTATTAATATACAATAAGTACTGATAGATCCATTAGTCACTAGAACAGGACACTGGTATTAATATACAAGAAGTACTGATAGATCCATTAGTCACTAGAACAGGACACTGGTATTAATATACAAGAAGTACTGATAGATCCATTAGTCACTAGAACAGGACACCGATATTAATATACAAGAAGTACTGATAGATCCATTAGTCACTAGAACAGGACACCGGTATTAATATACAAGAAGTACTGATAGATCCATTAGTCACTAGAACAGGACACCGGTATTAATATACAATAAGTACTGATAGATCCATTAGTCACTAGAACAGGACACCGATATTAATATACAAGAAGTACTGATAGATCCATTAGTCACTAGAGCAGGACACCGGTATTAATATACAAGAAGTACTGATAGATCCATTAGTCACTAGAGCAGGACACCGGTATTAATATACAAGAAGTACTGATAGATCCACTAGTCACTAGAACAGGACACCGGTATTAATATACAAGAAGTACTGATAGATCCATTAGTCACTAGAACAGGACACCGGTATTAATATACAAGAATTACTGATAGATCCATTAGTCACTAGAACAGGACACCGGTATTAATATACAAGAAGTACTGATAGATCCATTAGTCACTAGAACAGGACACCGGTATTAATATACAAGAAGTACTGATAGATCCATTAGTCACTAGAACAGGACACCGGTATTAATATACAAGAAGTACTGATAGATCCATTAGTCACTAGAACAGGACACCGGTATTAATATACAAGAAGTACTGATAGATCCATTAGTCACTAGAGCAGGACACCGGTATTAATATACAAGAAGTACTGATAGATCCATTAGTCACTAGAACAGGACACCGGTATTAATATACAAGAAGTACTGATAGATCCATTAGTCACTAGAGCAGGACACCGGTATTAATATACAAGAAGTACTGATAGATCCATTAGTCACTAGAACAGGACACCGGTATTAATATACAAGAAGTACTGATAGATCCATTAGTCACTAGAGCAGGACACCGGTATTAATATACAAGAAGTACCGATAGATCCATTAGTCACTAGAACAGGACACCGGTATTAATATACAAGAAGTACCGATAGATCCACTAGTCACTAGAACAGGACACCGGTATTAATATACAAGAAGTACTGATAGATCCATTAGTCACTAGAACAGGACACCGATATTAATATACAAGAAGTACTGATAGATCCATTAGTCACTAGAACAGGACACCGGTATTAAGATACAAGAAGTACTGATAGATCCATTAGTCACTAGAACAGGACACCGGTATTAATATACAAGAATTACTGATAGATCCATTAGTCACTAGAGCAGGACACCGATATTAATATACAAGAAGTACTGATAGATCCATTAGTCACTAGAACAGGACACCGGTATTAATATACAAGAAGTACTGATAGATCCATTAGTCACTAGAACAGGACACCGATATTAATATACAAGAAGTACCGATAGATCCATTAGTCACTAGAGCAGGACACCGGTATTAATATACAAGAAGTACCGATAGATCCATTAGTCACTAGAACAGGACAACGATATTAATATACAAGAAGTACTGATAGATCCATTAGTCACTAGAACAGGACACCGGTATTAATATACAAGAATTACTGATAGATCCATTAGTCACTAGAACAGGACACCGATATTAATATACAAGAAGTACCGATAGATCCACTAGTCACTAGAACAGGACACCGGTATTAATATACAAGAAGTACTGATAGATCCATTCGTCACTAGAACAGGACACCGATATTAATATACAAGAAGTACTGATAGATCCATTAGTCACTAGAACAGGACACCGGTATTAATATACAAGAAGTACTGATAGATCCACTAGTCACTAGAACAGGACACCGGTATTAATATACAAGAAGTACTGATAGATCCATTAGTCACTAGAGCAGGACACCGGTATTAATATACAAGAAGTACTGATAGATCCACTAGTCACTAGAACAGGACACCGGTATTAATATACAAGAAGTACTGATAGATCCATTAGTCACTAGAACAGGACACCGGTATTAATATACAAGAATTACTGATAGATCCATTAGTCACTAGAACAGGACACCGGTATTAATATACAAGAAGTACTGATAGATCCATTAGTCACTAGAACAGGACACCGGTATTAATATACAAGAAGTACCGATAGATCCACTAGTCACTAGAACAGGACACCGGTATTAATATACAAGAAGTACTGATAGATCCACTAGTCACTAGAACAGGACACCGGTATTAATATACAAGAAGTACCGATAGATCCATTAGTCACTAGAACAGGACACCGATATTAATATACAAGAAGTACCGATAGATCCATTAGTCACTAGAACAGGACACCGGTATTAATATACAAGAAGTACTGATAGATCCATTAGTCACTAGAACAGGACACCGGTATTAATATACAAGAAGTACTGATAGATCCATTAGTCACTAGAACAGGACACCGGTATTAATATACAAGAAGTACTGATAGATCCATTAGTCACTAGAACAGGACACCGGTATTAATATACAAGAAGTACCGATAGATCCATTAGTCACTAGAACAGGACACCGGTATTAATATACAAGAAGTACCGATAGATCCATTAGTCACTAGAACAGGACACCGGTATTAATATACAAGAAGTACCGATAGATCCATTAGTCACTAGAACAGGACACCGGTATTAATATACAAGAAGTACCGATAGATCCATTAGTCACTAGAGCAGGACACCGGTATTAATATACAAGAAGTACTGATAGATCCATTTGTCACTAGAACAGGACACCGGTATTAATATACAAGAAGTACTGATAGATCCATTTGTCACTAGAACAGGACACCGGTATTAATATACAAGAAGTACTGATAGATCCATTAGTCACTAGAACAGGACACCGGTATTAATATACAAGAAGTACTGATAGATCCACTAGTCACTAGAACAGGACACCGGTATTAAGATACAAGAAGTACTGATAGATCCATTAGTCACTAGAACAGGACACCGGTATTAATATACAAGAAGTACCGATAGATCCATTAGTCACTAGAGCAGGACACCGATATTAATATACAAGAAGTACTGATAGATCCATTAGTCACTAGAGCAGGACACCGGTATTAATATACAAGAAGTACTGATAGATCCATTTGTCACTAGAACAGGACACCGGTATTAATATACAAGAAGTACTGATAGATCCATTAGTCACTAGAACAGGACACCGGTATTAATATACAAGAAGTACTGATAGATCCACTAGTCACTAGAACAGGACACCGGTATTAAGATACAAGAAGTACTGATAGATCCATTAGTCACTAGAACAGGACACCGGTATTAATATACAAGAAGTACCGATAGATCCATTAGTCACTAGAACAGGACACCGATATTAATATACAAGAAGTACTGATAGATCCACTAGTCACTAGAACAGGACACCGGTATTAATATACAAGAAGTACTGATAGATCCATTTGTCACTAGAACAGGACACCGGTATTAATATACAAGAAGTACTGATAGATCCATTTGTCACTAGAACAGGACACCGGTATTAATATACAAGAAGTACTGATAGATCCATTAGTCACTAGAACAGGACACCGGTATTAATATACAAGAAGTACTGATAGATCCATTAGTCACTAGAACAGGACACCGATATTAATATACAAGAAGTACTGATAGATCCATTAGTCACTAGAACAGGACACCGGTATTAATATACAAGAAGTACCGATAGATCCATTAGTCACTAGAACAGGACACCGGTATTAATATACAAGAAGTACTGATAGATCCATTAGTCACTAGAACAGGACACCGGTATTAATATACAAGAAGTACTGATAGATCCATTAGTCACTAGAACAGGACACCGGTATTAATATACAAGAAGTACTGATAGATCCATTTGTCACTAGAACAGGACACCGGTATTAATATACAAGAAGTACTGATAGATCCATTTGTCACTAGAACAGGACACCGGTATTAATATACAAGAAGTACTGATAGATCCATTAGTCACTAGAACAGGACACCGGTATTAATATACAAGAAGTACTGATAGATCCACTAGTCACTAGAACAGGACACCGGTATTAAGATACAAGAAGTACTGATAGATCCATTAGTCACTAGAACAGGACACCGGTATTAATATACAAGAAGTACTGATAGATCCATTAGTCACTAGAACAGAACACCGGTATTAATATACAAGAAGTACTGATAGATCCATTTGTCACTAGAACAGGACACCGGTATTAATATACAAGAAGTACTGATAGATCCATTAGTCACTAGAACAGGACACCGGTATTAATATACAAGAAGTACTGATAGATCCATTAGTCACTGAGAGGAAACACAGGGTACAATCTGTCACTTCCCTGACAAGGAGAAAGGTCACACACTTGTACCTCAGAGGGTTTTTGCATTAAGTAGATCAGTGGGTATCATCACCATCAGGAAACCTTTGGGCAGGAAAAGAAAATTAAGGCAAAAGTAAAGCAGGTCCCTATAATGAATTTGTGGCCCTCCATCTGTTGTTCTCTGACTCCCACCACCCCGAGTGCCAGAGACATCCAAATTAAGGCACAGGGGGACATTTCCGTATAACAGAGGAGGAAATCCTGGGACTTCATACACATTATTTTATCCCCTTGGATTCTAGGGGCTTCACACTGGGTTGGAAAGATTGTTAGTGCCTAAATGTTTAAACCCTTAAGGACTGGTCCACATGTACTTGTACCCTTAAGGGCCGTATAGACTTCACTCAGGGACCCAGTACATGTGAGTGATCCCATGCACCAGCTCTGTGCTGTTAGTTTTACACTCCCCTAGTGATCACGGTGCGCCCGCAGGAGCGCTGTGATCATAGAAGTCATAACGTGCCAGGATAGTCACAGGTCCTCAACGCGAGCACACTCGTGACTGTCCTGTCAAGTCAATGGACCTTAATGGTTAAATAATACAACTGTGACCTGTTGCAAAACATAATCCTCAGCTGATCTTTAGCAATGAGTAAGGCATTTAAAGCTGAGCAGGCAACATTATGCAGCAAAATGTAAGGTATGTTATTATCCTGGCCATGAGCTGTGTGGTTATCCATTATAAACTCTCTTCATACATTCTTCACCATCGTTACGTTTAGCAGAATCAGGATTTTAAGATAATGCTTGGGCACACGTTTGTAGTACAAACGATATAAGCCTAGTACAAACAGACCTTGTCCTTGGGGGGGGGGGGTAGATTCCAGTGGCAGTAACACTGAGGCACAGTAATTATGTGAGAATTGCATCACTATATAACTACTCCTGCCGATTAAGATGCAACCATCTCAGTACTGTAGTAATTTGCAATGAATGTTACACTCCTCTAGCACTCAAAGGCTGTGTTTACATAGAAATCCAAGACCACTGCAAAGTGTGTATGGAGGGAGCAGAAAGGGCATGCACTCAGATGGGTCTAGAACTAAATCCATTTCTGGCTAGGGGAAGCAGGCATAGCGCACCCCGTATGAAGAAATCCTTGAGCAACACAAAGCTACAAAGAAGCCGTTCAGGAAGAGCAAGCACACTCACACTGACCATCTCAGTGTTGTGAAACCAGGCATTAAGGGGTTAAGAACAGCATTATTAGGCCATCACATATCCACCAAGGAGTATCTGTACCAATGCACTGACTGAGCAACCATCTCCTAACTTGGCAGAAATACAAAGTTGCAAAAAACAGTTTGGAAGGAAAATGACTGTTACATCCAAATCAAGTGTGTGTGCACGGACGCCTCACTGCTGTCATTTACATAAAACACCACAAGCGCCAAAAAGCAGCCAGAACACAGATCCTCTCAGACACGGTTTTGTTTAAAGGCAAAAATCTGTTGCCGGCTGACATAATGAGCCCAGAATGACTTCGTTTAGACAGATCACAGCTTTAATTCTATTTTCCCCCTATTCTATAATCCTATTTCAAGCAAATGAAATTCCACAGCTGCTAAGTTTAGACAAGCGAGGAGAGGGGACCGAGTGAACACTTAAGACGCTCCATATTTGGGAGTGCAGTTCGGGAGATTTTTGGAAATATTTGGTACACTGTGTTAATTCAAGTTTACGGAAGCATTAATAAAGGAAGGGGAGACACGCTAGTGCATACTATATAACACACGTGTGAACAACAGGATGGGGGGGGGGGGGGGGGGAGTGTGAGAAAGAATTTCCTCAACGAATACTTCAAAAGTTCACAAATGCCTAATATGGATAAGGAATGAAGAGAATTCCCAGAGCTGGAGTCTAATGGAGAGATCTGAATTAGCAGCTGCATCAGGGCATGTGTCTGGAGAAAAACAGGAGAAATCCTCAGCCCAAACGCACAAGCGTGCAGCCCTTAGACATAGTGTTGGGTTGTGCAGGAGCCTTCTGATTAAATGTAGGTTATGGCAGAATCATGTGCATTAGCCTGAACCCAGAACACCAGAGGGGTGTCCATTGCATTAGGTTGGCTACCCGACAGAGCAGACCACGCCAGATACACTGTGGTGAAATGAAATAGAACTCCCATTAATAACAGTCAACTAAGGGTGGACACTGCACCACGGTTATACACCATACGACTCTACAATCAGTAGCAAAGAAACAATTGAGAAATGAGGTAGATTCATTAGAATTCCAAGATCTTTAAGTGATGTACTCTGTTACATTGCGTTAAGAGGGGTGCGCAATGCATTACTTTACAACAGTGGTTCTCAACCTGTGGGTCGGGACCCTTTTGGGGGTCGAATGACGATTTGCCAGGGGTCTCCTAAAACCATCAGATATTTATATTTCGATTCATAACAGTAGCAAAATTACAGCGATGAAGGAGCAACGAAAATTATTTTACCGTTAGGGGTCTCCACAACTTGGGGAAATTTTATCAAAGGGTCGCGGCACTAGACAGGTTGAGAACCGCTGCTTTACAATAAACTCATCTGGCACTTAATAGGTTAAAACCATTCCATACATGTAGGTTTTGCTAGATTTTGCTAAAGAGCAGAGTAGTCCACTTCAAAGTCAGTCAGGGGTGGAGGAATTTGGAAGTGACACGTTAACCCTTCCATCCAGCAGTAGGTGTGTACAAGGGTATGACGTTACTTATGTAGTAATTGGCACACACCACTCCGCTGACAGAGGCCCTTGAAAGCAATCAGTGTGTTTATCGGAGACTTAAAGCAAGGAAACTGTGAACTTCCGAATCACACACAGCGCCCCATGAGAGCGAGCGGCTGAGGAGACAGGATGGAGGAGGGGGAGGGGATACAGCTATCTGCATGACTGCTAGGGGACAGCAGCTGAGGCCTAGCCTCTCACAGACCGTGAAATGCATGCTGAACAGGCCCCGTAGCTTGATTTGCATTGCAGACTGCCTTGGAACAGGTTTACTGTCCTTATGAATTCAGGTTATGGAGTTAAGCTGTGATTACCAGGATCTGCTACTTATACTGTGGTGCAGTAGCAATGGTTCAAACATGCTTCCAAAACATCGCAGGGGCGATAAATACCAATCAGGGCTCCTAACTTATCTTTGGCTTCACCATATATCACTGTATATATCACCCCTTGCTTCTTCTTAAAACCCACAGCTGGCTCTGTCAGTTTCCATGTAAGTCTATATTTTTGCCCACCTGCAGAGACACCCATGCTAAGGACTCAGGCCAGATACTACCCTCAGAAACCAAAGTGCACCACTTTATATCCCTCAATGTGGCCCTTAATGACAGTGTAACCGTGGGCCTGGGGAACAAGAGTTCACTACTGTTACCCTGGGACAGGGAGATGATCAGACCTCTCAGACTCTGTGCAGATGCACCACCCCACTGCTGGAAACAGGTCTCCTTCATGCTCAAGTGAAGCGCAAAGCAGGGATCACATCTATAGAGAGGGGTGGAAAAAAAGGACTTCACCAGGCATACTGCTGCACTGGATCCATTATTGTGTGCCATCACTCTGATGTCTCCCCGGCCATTGTCTGCTGCACTGAATCCATTGTGTGCCATCGGCATTACCTGCTGTTCTTTACCCATTACATGCCATTGGTCTGACGTCTCACCGGGCATCGCCTGCTGCGCTGTATCCATTACATGCCATCAGTCTGACAGCTCATGGGCATCATCTGCTTCACCGTATCCATTACATGCCATCGGTCTGATATCTCACAGGGTATCACGTGCTGCTCAGTGTCCATTACATGCCATCGGTCTGATATCTCACAGGGTATCACGTGCTGCTCAGTGTCCATTACATGCCATCGGTCTGATATCTCACAGGGTATCACGTGCTGCTCAGTGTCCATTACATGCCATCGGTCTGATATCTCACAGGGTATCACGGGCTTGCTCAGTGTCCATTACATGCCATCGGTCTGATATCTCACAGGGTATCACGGGCTTGCTCAGTGTCCATTACATGCCATCGGTCTGATATCTCACAGGGTATCACGGGCTGCTCAGTGTCCATTACATGCCATCGGTCTGATATCTCACAGGGTATCACGGGCTGCTCAGTGTCCATTACATGCCATCGGTCTGATATGTCACAGGGTATCACGGGCTGCTCAGTGTCCATTACATGCCATCGGTCTGATATGTCACAGGGTATCACGGGCTGCTCAGTGTCCATTACATGCCATCGGTCTGACTGGTGCATTTATCCGTTAAAAATGTGTGCATTTTAAAGAAAACCTGTCCCCTACTCAGCTTTTATTCTCCTTAAATGCATCTACTCAAACCAATGGTTCTCAATCTTACTTTAATTGAGGAACCCCTAACAAATTATCTGTAACTTTGGAGCACCCTCAACATATTTAATATAATTTAATGAGCATATGAAAAAGACAATAAAAAATATACAGTTATTAGGTCTCACAATCCTACCTAGGCAAGTGCTTCTGTTACACACAGTAATTATACAGATACACCTGACTGCTGTGTGATGGACTCCTACCTAGGTAAGTGCTTCTGTTACGCACAGTAATTATATAGATATACCTGACTGCTGTATGATGGATTCCTACCTAGGTAAGTGCTTCTGTTACACACAGTAATTCTATAGATGTACCTGACTGCTGTGTGATGGACTCCTACCTAGGTAAGCGCTTCTGTTACACACAGTAATTATATAGATACACCTGACTGCTATATGATGGACTCCTACCTAGGTAAGTGCTTCTGTTACACACAGTAATTATATAGATACTAGCAATGTGGGACGGCGTTGCCCGTCATGTTATGACCGTTGGGCGCACGTGTGTGAAATGCAGACACACTGATAAACACAGACATATACAACACACAGGCAGACACATACCATACATCCCAAGTGTCCCTCTTTAGGAGGGACAGTACCTCTTTGAGGGTCCCTCTTTCCCACCCTGTTGTCCCTCTTTTTAGGAGGTCAGAATGTGTGCAGGGCCGGCTCCACCTATAGGCGACGTAGGCGCCGGCCTAGGGCGCACACGTACTGGGGGCGCAGGCATGCAGCAGAGAAGAGCTGCGCCCGCACACATACCACGCCGGGAACCACAACACAGTCAGGTCTGTGTCGCTACAGTGCTCCCTCATCTGGTCGGATCTTTAGTAATGCAGAGCTCGTTGGGAGTCATGATCTCCCGCCGCGCTCTGCATTACTGAAGAGAAGACTGCGCGGGAGCTACAGGTATGTGACGGGGGGCAAGTTGGAGCTGAGGGGGCATAGTGGAGCTGAGGGGGCAAGTTGAAGCGGATGTGGGGCAAAGTGGAGATGATGGGGGCAAGTTGGAGCTGTTAGGGGAAAGCTGGAGCTGAGGGGGCATAGTGGAGCTGGTGGGAGAAGTTGGAGCTGATGGGGGCAAAGTGGAGCGGATGAGGGTCAAAGTGGAGCTGAGGGGGGGCAAGTTGGAGCTGAGGGGGGGCAAAGTGGAGCAGATGGGGGGCAAAGTGGAGCAGATGGGGGGCAAGTTGGAGCGGATGGGGGCATAGTGGAGCTAGTGGGGGCAAGTTGGAGCGGATGGGGGGCAAAGTGGAGCTGATGGGGGTAAGTTGGAGAGGATGGGGGTCAAAGTGGAGCTGATGGGGCAAAGTGGAGCTGAGGGGCCAAAGTGGAGCTGGTGGGGGCACGTTAGAGCAGATGGGGGGCAAAGTGGAGCTGGTGGGGGCACGTTGGAGCGGATGGGGGGCAAAGTGGAGCAGATGGGGGCAAGTTGGAGTGGATGGGGGGAAAAGTGGAGCTGATGGTGGCAAGTTGGAGCTGATGGTGGCAAAGTGGAGATGGTGGGCCAAAGTGAAGCTGATAAGGGGCAAGTTGGAGCTGGTAGGGGGCATCTCTTACAGGCATCTCCAGACCAGGGGCAGACTGGCCCAGGGAGCAGAGAGAGGACAATCATGAAAAGAGGTGGGGTATAAGTAGGCAGGGTATAAAGGGGTGGGACACAAGGGGCGGAGCGAAATGGGCAGCAAAATTAGGTTTTGCCTAGGGTGGCAAAAATCTTTGCACCAGCCCTGACTGTGTGGTGTGTATTACTTTGCTCTCCAGCAATAAAGCAATAAACTTCAGTATATGTGTTTATACATTAGTCTGTGCAAATAAAATACTTTGGTCTTGCACTAAATCATTTATTCAGTTACATAAATAGCCAGTAATACGTCATGAAATAACCTAAAAATTCTTACTAATGCCCTGCCCACCAGCCACGCCCCAAGAATATCACCTAAAACTACAGTGTCCCTCTTTGGCCCTGTGAAATGTTGGGAGGTATGCACATGCACACAGTGAGCGGCAGAAACATGCAAAAGACACGCACACACACAGACTCACTGGAGATGCACACATATGTAACAGATGTACACACACAGACACACTGGAGATGCACATATGGACACACATATGTAACAGAGATGGACACAAACACACATGCAACATATATGAGCAGAAACACATGCACTCATGAGTTGTGCACCCCTCTGGCAGTCAAAGGGTTAAGATATACAGAGGCATGTGAGAGTTAAATAGCAGTGGGAAGTGTGTTCATGCCTGGGAACTTTGACTTGTAGAGTCCCTAGAGGGGACTGATGTGGTGCTGATGTGGAGAGACAAATGGGGCAATCTGGGTTAAAAGGGGGTGGGGCTTAATCACGAGTAGGGGCGGGGCTTAACAGAAATGTGGAAAAGTGCTAGTAATAGGCTGGGGAAGGAGGAGAAGTGGGAGGGAAATGCAAGTTTACAGTGTGAGGGGTTTGAACACACTCCCTGAGGGCTAAAACTTGATACACAACCCTGTGGCAGTCAGTGAGTTAAGTGTGAATCTGATGGCTGTCTGTCCTGTGTCTTGCATGCCAAATGATGACAGTGAAGAAATAATTGAGCAATGAGGGCCTACCTTAAACCTTTGAGTGCCATTTTGTTCTTCTGGTGCTGCACTACAGGTCCTGCTGAGGCCACTGGGAGTCAGGGTGAGTGAGTGTGTGTGTGTGTGTGTGTGTGTGTGTGTGTGTGTGTGTGTGTGTGTGTGTGTGTGTGTGTGTGTGTGTCAGCCATATTTATTTCTGGCTTTGTGTGTGTATGTGGTGCTGTGTGTGTGAGTGGGGGCATGTCTGTTTGGTGCTGTGTGAGTGGGGCATTGTGTGTGGTGGTCTGTGTGTGTGAGTGGGGCATGTGTGTGTGTTTGTGTGGTGCTGTGTGAGTGGGGCATGTGTGTGAGTTTGGTGCTGTATGAGTGAGGCATGTGTGTTTGTCTGTGGTGTAGGAGCAAGTGGCGGCCATATTGTTTTTTTCTGACTTTGATAGTGGTGGGCGGGCTGCATAGTGGGGGAGGGCCAACTCCCTGCATGATTGAATCACCCAATAGGAATAGTAACTCCTGCTTTATGCCTCCCCTGGGTGTGTTTTGGCAGGCACAAAGTCTTCTTTTATATATATAGATACACCTGACTGCTGTACGATGGACTCCTACCTAGGTAAGTGCTTCTGTTACACACGGTAATTATATAGATATACCTGACTGCTGTGTGATGGACTCCTACCTAGGTAAGTGCTTCTGTTACACACAGTAATTATATAGATACACCTGACTGCTATATGATGGACTCCTACCTAGGTAAGTACTTCTGTCACACACAGTAATTATATAGATATACCTGACTGCTGTATGATGGACTCCTACCTAGGTAAGTGCTTCTGTTACACACAGTAATTATATAGATATACACCTGACTGCTGTATGATGGACTCCTACCTAGGTAAGTGCTTCTGTTACACACAGTAATTATATAGATATACACCTGACTGCTGTATGATGGACTCCTACCTAGGTAAGTGCTTCTGTTACACACGGTAATTATATAGATACACCTGACTGCTGTGTGATGGACTCCTACCTAGGTAAGTGCTTCTGTTACACACAGTAATTATATAGATACACCTGACTGCTGTATGATGGACTCCTACCTAGGTAAGTGCTTCTGTTACACAAAGTAATGCCATATCTCTAAAGTCAAAGAGGAACAATTCTGGAAACCAAACTACACAAATACAAATCACCCCTGGTATGAATGGGGCTCTTTACACATTGAAAGCTTTGCAATGTATTGGAGACCTTGTTGGGGAAGTTTTATTGGTCCTGTATGGTGCATTTGGTTCTCACCAGAATTTCTCCACTTCTGTCTTTATACGTCCGAGTCTTCCCGGGCCTGTGATCACCCCACACACCATTCTAGAGACAATGACAAACAGACCTCGTGGGACGCAGTGATTCGTTTATAGGAATGTGAGTGTAGGGAACGTGAGGTTAAATCAGATAAGGAATTGGCTGAGCTCCCATACGAGGGTGTGAATGTGAGGTTAACATGTCAGACTCACCCTACCTGTCTGACAGGAGCAGGAGAGGCTGAGGGACACAAACATGTCCTTACTTGGTGAAGGGCTTTACAGGCCACCCTCACAGAACCACCACTGGGAGCCAAATCTGCCCAATTTCCTTTCAGCTACAATGTTCCACTGACACTGCACCAGAGGGCAGCGAGTTCAGTCTGAAAGGGCCACCAACAGGCCAAGATTTAAGGATCCCCCTGTGTAAGCACCTGCGAGTTATGGGTACTCCACTCATCCTGACTGACCCACCTGCACTCAGGCAAGATAATCCTTAACTCTTGGTCGGCTGGTAGTCCTAGAGGACAAACTTGGCACCTCTGCCATGGTGGTGGGGAGTCCAGAGGGGTGCGGAATGCAGTGCCCACTCCTCTGGTTAAATGGTACAGAGGTCTCCAATAGACTGCAATGGGTGGGGGACTCAATCGCATTCAACGCGGCTAAAAATCCCCATTTATATCGGTGACAATACTTAGGAATTTCCATGAAACCCCTCTCATGCTGCAGCAGTTGGTTTTCACCAGAATTTCTCCCACTTTCTTTGTACGTTTAGTCAATTCACCCCTAAAGTCAGAGGTGGAGCCTGCGGCATTGGACCACAGTGTCCATCTTCATGGCAGCCGAGGATGATGGGAACTGCAGTCCATTAAGAGCTGCAAAGAGAGTACCTGGGGCCTTTCCGGCAGCCCTGGGGTGTCCACAGGGGCCACACGCACAAGTCCTAATGGGTGCAAACAAACTACCACAGGTACATTCCCCAGATTTCCCACAGGTTTAATCTGTCCTGCGTCAATTGCTTCCCAATGAGCTAGACTCCTCTGACATTCAAGGGGTTAAGCTGCATTTAAATCAATGGGAATGTTTATTTGTGCCTTGTGGTGCAGCTGGTCTGCCCCAGGATTTCTCCTTTTTACTTCAGGAATCGCCCCAATTCTACCAAACAATTCAAAACAATTAAAAAACCTGAGGATCCGGCATCATCATCATCATCAGTAAATCCTGTGTAAGAGCAGAGAAGAGCCATAGAACATACAGCTCTCTTATCCGCTGTACAGACCCATTCACACTGAATTACAGATCTGACACTCAAAGTTAACACGGACTTTAACCATTTATGGCATGTAGCACAAGAAGGAACAGAGGGGCAAGGTAGGCTCAAAGGCAAGTAGGGATCTGGCCTCTGTGATTAATCACACGATAACTTTTCGGATCAGCCCCATAGCAATTCTATTATCTCCCAACATGCTGCACTGGAAGCAACTCCTCTCACCCACCACACCCTGGAAAGACTGCCTGTGTTGTCTGCCTGGCACAGTCTGCATACCCACCCTGCCGTTAGCTTTAACTCTTGGGTTGACAGAAGGGGTGTTTATTGCAGGGTGATGTAATGTGCTGGACAACTTTCACAGGGTTAAAAAGGGCACATCCATATTCAGAGCCCCCAGAAACTCTAAAGACATGTACACTGTAAGGTCCAACAGCTTGTGCTAGGCATTGCATTACTCTCTAGACCCCGAAAGGGTTATAAGTCTGTTCACCAGGGTCCCTGAGACATCTCCAGAAAAAAAGGGCCCAAAAATAGATCAGTCCATATGCAGCGTAACAAGAATGGCGCCCATCCCAGTGGCCTGGATCCAGAAGGTGTTTATACAGTTTAACTTGACACATACAGGCACAGAAGTGTGCACACACAGACCTGTCCCTTACAGTACACCTAGGCATTGACCGGCGGCTCCAGTACTCAGGACACACCGGATTTATGGATATCCTTAATAAAACAAGAGGGTTACAGCCATACTCAGATATCGTGGCTGTTTCAACAACTGAAGCACAACTTTATGCAGGGATTACTTTCAAAAACACAACACAAGGGGAGTTTATACATCAACCTGACAGAAAACTCTACAATTCCTGTTGTTCTGTTGAGCCTGCTTTTCAGCTTGAAGACATATTCAAACCATATACAATAAGGGGAGTCATGTCTATCCCCCGCTACATGTCCATCTCCCCTTATACCTACACCTCCCTTGGTGATCATGACTACTAATGCACATATGCCTTCTTTCACCTTGCCCCTCTTTCCACACAATGCCATGCTTCATTTCAAGTCCGTAATAAAAGCACAGCAAAAAAGTAAAAATTACTCAGCCACTGTATTATCCATCGGGATATCCTGAAAACAGAGGCGGTTTGTGTGTCCCAAGAACCAACACAGAGAATCCATACACTAGATACAGACAAACCTGTTCTGTACTCCTTCCTACCCTCTCACACCCAGAACCAGAGCACTCTCCCCCAGCACACAGATCATATAGCACAACATCACAGCGCCGCACCATCTCCTTCCTAGTCCTATAATTGGCTTCACAAATCACAGGGGGAAACCCAGCGTGGGAAGCAAGCTTCAGGAGGAGGAAAACACAAACCCACATGAAGTCACAATTGGTCTGTTATTAGATATGTCAAGCAGAAGAAAACTTACAAAACAAATCAGGATTCTTTTGTTTTCTTTTAAAGCAAAAAAAAATGTCCTTCCAGACAGGAATGTCCTTCTGTCCAGGAGCCAGGAATGTGGACCACCTCTGCTACACACAAATATAACCTTGGCTGCAGACCCCGATCATCACAGCAAGGCTGCAGCCTCATAATAACGCCCGTGTTTCATAACGGCTCCTGTCCAGCCGCACCCCCTGGGTAAGAGGCCAGATCGGACAGGACAGGGGCCTACCTAAAATGGATTCTAGTCCAGGACCGAGCAGCACTCTGATGGAAGGTACACCCCCTGGGTAAGAGGCCAGATCGGACAGGACAGGGGCCTACCTAAAATGGATTCTAGTCCAGGACCGAGCAGCACTCTGATGGAAGGTACATCCCCTGGGTAAGAGGCCAGATCGGACAGGGGCCTACCTAAAATGGATTCTAGTACAGGACCGAGCAGCACTCTGATGGAAGGTACATCCCCTGGGTAAGAGGCCAGATCTGACAGGACAGGGGCCTACCTAAAATGGATTCCAGTCCAGGACCGAGCAGCACTCTGATGGAAGGTACATCCCCTGGGTAAGAGGCCAGATCTGACAGGACAGGGGCCTACCTAAAATGGATTCCAGTCCAGGACCGAGCAGCACTCTGATGGAAGGTACATCCCCTGGGTAAGAGGCCAGATCTGACAGGACAGGGGCCTACCTAAAATGGATTCCAGTCCAGGACCGAGCAGCACTCTGATGGAAGGTACATCCCCTGGACTAATGAACTGAACGAACACCATTATCTGAAATGAAATCTCATTTATTTCCAGCTAGTACGTGTAAAAACAAAAAGTTATGTTCAACCCCTAAAATGTAATACTAAATTTGCATTTCAGTGTAAGTATAGACTGTCCAACTCACTGCAGACTCCATATGGTTAATTTGTCTGTGTGATTTGAAATGAGAATTAGGATTTGCTTTAGCGATCAGTACCCGCAGCACGTGTTAGAGTGATAGTAATGTGTCACAAAAACAGCAGCTCCAATTTATCTTCATAGTATTAGGTCCATGGAGAGTGTTATTTCACTACTGTTAAGAGTTGTAGTAAAAGAGTAATTGAATGATAAAGTATCCCCCTCCCGCCCCTTTTACCTACTGTAACACTGCTCATCTCAGATGTGGAATCTGGTCTCTTGACCGGACAGGTCACAGCAGGGGACAATCTTCTTACTGTGATCATAAGGAAAACCCTGCCCCCCTTGACAGGTTTTTCATGTTTCCCTTGTGTTAACTGAAGACTGTCCCTCTCTGCAATACATGTGGACACCACCCTGCTGCTCTGAGGTGAGTAGTATCACACTAGGTAAAGGGCGGGAGGGGATACTTTATCATTCAATTACTCCTGTACTACAACTCTGACAGTACTTAAATAACACTATCCATGGCCCAAATACTGTGGAGATTAATTGGAGCTGCTGGGTTCTACAGGGAAATGAAACATTTCTAGCATGGTTTGAATTTCTGAGGAAATATGCACAGGCAACGTTTAACACAATATCTAATAAGCAGAGCTGGGATTCTGATACAGCTGACCCGAGGGAGCGAGCTCTGGTATAGAGCAGTCACAGACAAATGTGACCTAAGCGGTTAGGGCGAGAGGCCCCGCCTTCCCAGCAGCAGGCAGGTTTGGGTGTGGAAGGGAAGAGGTTAGTGTGCAATGCAGGGATTTCATCACTTATTACACAACCGGTCTCTACCTCACCCCCCTATTGTGAAGGCATCCTGTAGTGCAAGCTTGTCAGGGCTCGGCCCGGCCTAGAGACGTACAGGTTATTACCAGATGGATGAGAACCGGGGGGAGGGGCATGTGTTATTACATACCTAGCCTTGTATAGTAGGTCTTTCACACTACAAACTGAACCACCTGAGGCCACGTGTAGAGACAAAAGTGGAGACAATCTGGGGCAAACTGTCAACATAAAGATTACCACTGCATTAAAATGGGGCATTGACCCAAAGAAATTCCTTTGTAGCAGTCAAAGAATTAACCCATTGAGCACCAGAGCGGTATGCAAGGCATTGCTTAGCAATGCATTGCGTACCCCTCTGGCACTCCAAGGGTTAAAGGATGAAGTTAAAGAAACACCAGCCTCCTAATAAGCCAGCATTTACATTAACCCATTACAAAGAAGAGGGGTGCACAACACATTGCCCTCAAAGCACTGCACACCCTTCTGGTGCTTAAAGGGTTAAGCCATGGAGAGCAAGAGAGGCACTCAAAGGGTTAATCTGTGAAAAGAAAAAAACCTGATGACCACTACAAACAAATTCTGATCAGATATACTGTTACCACTGGACATCCAATCCAGGCAGACATGTTTGTGGTCGCAGGGCTTCCGGACTCGACTCCTCCTCCTGAAGGAGGAGCCTGGCAAAGATCCATGTCTGCCTCCGTGGATAAGAATCCAGGCCTAGTTACAGATTCATTCCGAAGTAGCAGTCTGCAGAGAATGGAATCATTGGGGCTATTAGTATTTTTTCTAAGCATATTAAGGCAAGGGAGATTTTATTAGGAACAATTAGCATTCCCTTAAAGCCATGGGCATTTCGTGCATTTGGTTTATACCCCTGGAGTGCAATAGATTACCCACAGAACTTCATCCTGACGTGTACCATGTGATTTAGTAGAGAAGAGACTCAGGAAGGCCGGGGGAATTACAAACAGGGCACAGAGGCTCCTAAAGCAGATCTTCCTGGGATCCGGGATTGGGCAATGCAAACCCACATCCTGCCACTTGTCATGTGCCTGCTTATTGTCTGCCAGCAGCCAGGCTTGTGTCACCCGCACAGCTCCGTACTGGCCTGCACCCACAGCTACCAAAAGCTCAGCAGGTTACAGCAACGTGGAACAGAATCCAAGGTAACCGAACCCACCCCCAGCACCAGGCCTGAACTAAACAAAGGGCAGAAGCAACCGAGGACAACACCAACTCACCGTAGGGAACAAATAAAAATAACCCAAATCAGGCTTTAACATCTATAATGCTAGGGGTATTGGCACTTATGGAGTTAAATCCCCATTCAAATTATTGAGAAGTTTCAATAAAGCCTCTAAAGGGAAATGCATTTGCTCTAGAATTGCTCACAGAGCAGCCATTCCAGGACCGCGTAATCATCCGCATCCCCCATAGCACGCAAGACTCCGATACGAGGAATCTACCATACAGTACAGCAGTTATACTGCCATCCGCATCTATCCCCATAGCACGCAAGACTCCGATACGAGGAATCCACCATACAGTACAGCAGTTATACCGCCATCCGCATCTATCCCCATAGCACGCAAGACTCCGATACGAGGAATCTACCATACAGTACAGCAGTTATACTGCCATAGCACGCAAGACTCCGATACGAGGAATCTACCATACAGTACAGCAGTTATACTGCCATAGCACGCAAGACTCCGATACGAGGAATCTACCATACGGTACAGCAGTTATACTGCCATCCGCATCTATCCCCCATAGCACGCAAGACTCCGATATGAGGAATCTACCATACGGTACAGCAGTTATACTGCCATCCGCATCTATCCCTCATAGCACGCAAGACTCCGATATGAGGAATCTACCATACGGTACAGCAGTTATACTGCCATCCGCATCTATCCCCATAGCACGCAAGACTCCGATATGAGGAATCTACCATACGGTACAGCAGTTATACTGCCATCTGTATCTATCCCCATAGCACGCAAGACTCCGATATGAGGAATCTACCATACAGTACAGCAGTTATACTGCCATCCGCATCTATCCCCATAGCACGCAAGACTCCGATATGAGGAATCTACCATACGGTACAGCAGTTATACTGCCATCCGCATCCCCCATAGCACGCAAGACTCCGATATGAGGAATCTACCATACGGTACAGCAGTTATACTGCCATCCACATCTATCCCCATAGCACGCAAGACTCCGATATGAGGAATCTACCATACGGTACAGCAGTTATACTACCATCCGCATCCCC
This sequence comes from Rhinophrynus dorsalis, assembly GCA_037306005.1. Classification (NCBI taxonomy): domain Eukaryota; kingdom Metazoa; phylum Chordata; class Amphibia; order Anura; family Rhinophrynidae; genus Rhinophrynus; species Rhinophrynus dorsalis. Next base: position 164,936 of record JBBDGT010000415.1, read on the forward strand.
CATAGCACGCACGACTCCGATATGAGGAATCTACCATACGGTACAGCAGTTATACTGCCATCCGCATCCCCCATAGCACGCAAGACTCCGATATGAGGAATCTACCATACGGTACAGCAGTTATACTGCCATCCGTATCTATCCCCATAGCACGCAAGACTCCGATACGAGGAATCTACCATACAGTACAGCAGTTATACTGCCATCCACATCTATCCCCATAGCACGCAAGACTCCGATACGAGGAATCTACCATACAGTACAGCAGTTTACCGCCATCCGCATCTATCCCCATAGCACGCAAGACTCCGATATGAGGAATCTACCATACAGTACAGCAGTTATACTGCCATCCACATCTATCCCCATAGCACGCAAGGCTCAGATACGAGGAATCTACCATACGGTACAGCAGTTATACTGCCATCCGCATCCCCCATAGCACGCAAGACTCCGATATGAGGAATCTACCATACGGTACAGCAGTTATACTGCCATCCGCATCCCCCATAGCACACAAGACTCCGATATGAGGAATCTACCATACGGTACAGCAGTTATACTGCCATCCACATCTATCCCCATAGCACGCAAGACTCCGATATGAGGAATCTACCATACGGTACAGCAGTTATACTGCCATCCGCATCTATCCCCATAGCACGCACGACTCCGATACGAGGAATCTACTATACGGTACTGCAGTTATACTACCATCCGCATCCCCCATAGCACGCAAAACTCCGATATGAGGAATCTACCATACGGTACAGCAGTTATACTGCCATCCGCATCCCCCATAGCACGCAAGACTCCGATATGAGGAATCTACCATACAGTACAGCAGTTATACTGCCATCCGTATCTATCCCCATAGCACGCAAGACTCCGATATGAGGAATCTACCATACAGTACAGCAGTTATACTGCCATCCACATCTATCCCCATAGCACGCAAGACTCCGATATGAGGAATCTACCATACAGTACAGCAGTTATACTGCCATCCACATCTATCCCCATAGCACGCAAGGCTCAGATATTATGAGACTACAGTATAGTACAGCAGTTATACTGCCATCCACATCCCCCACAGCAGGCACGGCTCTGATATAAGGAGGATACCAAACACTTCAGAGGGGAAATGTATCACGCAGAATACGGTTGCATGTTGCTGCTGTGTGTAACAGAAGGACTTACCTAGGTAGGAGTCCATCATACAGCAGTCAGGTGTATCTATATAATTACTGTGTGTAACAGAAGCACTTACCTAGGTAGGAGTCCGTCATACAGCGGTCAGGTGTATCTATATAATTACTGTGTGTAACAGAAGCACTTACCTAGGTAGGAGTCCATCACACAGCGGTCAGGTGTATCTATATAATTACTGTGTGTAACAGAAGCGCTTACCTAGGTAGGAGTCCATCATATAGCAGTCAGGTGTATCTATATAATTACCGTGTGTAACAGCAGCACTTACCTAGGTAGGAGTCCATCACACAGCAGTCAGGTGTATCTATATAATTACTGTGTGTAACAGCAGCACTTACCTAGGTAGGAGTCCATCACACAGCGGTCAGGTGTATATCTATATAATTACTGTGTGTAACAGAAGCGCTTACCTAGGTAGAAGTCCATCACACAGCAGTCAGGTGTATATCTATATAATTACTGTGTGTAACAGAAGCACTTACCTAGGTAGGAGTCCATCACACAGCAGTCAGGGGTTTCTATATAATTACTGTGTGTAACAGAAGCACTTACCTAGGTAGGAGTCCATCATACAGCAGTCAGGTGTATCTATATAATTACTGTGTGTAACAGAAGCACTTACCTAGGTAGGAGTCCATCACACAGCAGTCAGGCGTATCTATATAATTACTGTGTGTAACAGAAGCACTTACCTAGGTAGGAGTCCATCACACAGCAGTCAGGCGTATCTATATAATTACTGTGTGTAACAGAAGCACTTACCTAGGTAGGAGTCCATCACACAGCAGTCAGGCGTATCTATATAATTACTGTGTGTAACAGAAGTACTTACCTAGGTAGGAGTCCATCACACAGCAGTCAGGCGTATCTATATAATTACTGTGTGTAACAGAAGTACTTACCTAGGTAGGAGTCCATCACACAGCAGTCAGGGGTTTCTATATAATTACTGTGTGTAACAGAAGTACTTACCTAGGTAGGAGTCCATCATATAGCAGTCAGGTGTATCTATATAATTACTGTGTGTAACAGAAGCACTTACCTAGGTAGGAGTCCATCATACAGCAGTCAGGTGTATCTATATAATTACTGTGCGTAACAGAAGCGCTTACCTAGGTAGGAGTCCATCACACAGCAGTCAGGCGTATCTATATAATTACTGTGCGTAACAGAAGCGCTTACCTAGGTAGGAGTCCATCACACAGCAGTCAGGGGTATCTATATAATTACTCTAAGTACTTACCTAAATAGTAGTCCATTATACAGCAGATGTGTATATCTATATAAATTACTGTGTGTAAAGAGTGACAATCTATTGTTTTTACCTTCGAGCATTTTAAGATACATTTTCCAGCTAAGTACAACACTAAAAACTTTATAATTATATATGTTACTGCTTTATGAAGATCACCTACCTAGGTATGTACATCTGAAACTATAAACCATTATTTTCCTATAGCCAAGCTCCCGTTTAAACGGAATCCATGGAAATAAATCTAACAGTGAGCTGTGAATACAGGGATGGAACCTGTTCCCAGAATCAGTGTAGTAATTGGTAAGTTCCCGAAATACAGACAGCAAACACAGGTGGCGCATTTGGATTCGCAGGAAACTGCCAAATTCTTTCAAGGCAAAACAGGCCAAATGTTTGATGAGGGGGAGGTCTTGGTCCTCGGTGAAATGGTGCAAAAGGCTGTAACTGCACAAGCAGGCGCTGGGCACGCAACATTGCAAATGGACACATGCAAATAGATTACTTACATCCAGTGACAATCTATTTGCATCCAATGACTCAGACTGTCACTGGTCTCTAACTAAACAATTAACACAATGGTTCTCCACACGTTTTGCTCAAGGCATCCCTAATATGTACTTGGGAAATTTCCAGGGTCACCTAACATTTCCCAGGTTATCTGTCAACATCATAATGGAGGGACAAATATGTAAATATATCCTTGTTATGGCTCACAATCAAGAATGACAAAAGTAGCATGTTATGCATAAAATGCCCAAACACAAACATTTAACCCTTTGAGTGCCAGAGGGGTACGCAATGCATTGCAAAGCAATGCGTTGTGCTCCTCTGGCACTCAAGAGTTAAAAATGAATATTCATTTTTAATCATTTAAATAAAGGCATTCTAAGCTGGAGCTGAAAGCTCCCCAAGTGTCACATGCCCTGGGGGTGGAGTATCACTGAATGGCTCCGTTATAACTGGTGTATATCTTATCTAATCCCAAAAAACACAATTCCAGTAATTAGACTTTCCAGAGTTTGTGCTGTCATTTACAGACCCAATGTACACATCTTCAGATCCCACCCAATGTACACATCTTCAGATCCCACCCAATGTACACATCTTAAATCTTCAGACCACAACGTATAAATCTTCAGACCCCAACATATAAATCTTCAGACCCCAACATATAAATCTTCAGACCCCAACATATAAATCTTCAGACCCCAACATATAAATCTTCAGACCCCAACATATAAATCTTCAGACCCCAACATATAAATCTTCAGACCCCACCCAATGTATAAATCAGATCCCAATGAAGTCATCTTAAACACAAAAGTAAACCGGAGCCGTAGTGGAACAACCTAACATCAGAGTGATTACCTCTGCTGATCTCAGGGCTTTTAACCTTAAATGGCAGAGGGATACAATAAATGGCAAAGCAATCAGAGGGTTAGACATGTAATTGAAATCAATGGGAATTCTGGCAGCTCCTACACAAGTTGTTTTTAGTATTATTACCCAAACGTATGCCTCTGCACATGGCCCCAAAACTCCTAACACCCAGGATAAAATCTGCTCACTGTCTGACGTTCCAGACAGGTTAGTGAAGAGTTAAAACATTCCTGTTTCCACAACTTGGCAAACAAGACGCATACACTTAACCTATTCCCTCCTGACAAGACGGCACAGTTAATGATTAGTATACTGAAGGGGGTAAAAGTACAACCCCACAGACCTGTATCAGGGAACATTCAGCAGTGCACCACAGCCAGCATGTGAGCTTCAGGTCTCACCCCAGGGCAGAGCTGTGAATTCAGATACCAGCCAGGGGCATCCACACACTGGGCGTTATGAACTGAAGCGTGATAATATGGTGATAAGGCGGAGATAACTTCTCCGATTCCTATGTTATTCTACTGAGGCAATGCACAGAGATCTCCAGAGATGGAAATCTTAGTGAATAGGCTGCACAGAAAAACACAGGAATTGGAGAAGTGATATCACTGGAGAAGTTATCTCCTCCTATATCACCTCTTTATCATACCTTAGTGCATGGGATCCATAGAATAACATAGGAATTGGAGAAGTGATATCACTGGAGACGTTATCTCCTCTCTATCACCTCCTAGTGCATTGCTCCCTTGTGTTCTAGGGCCAGACTGAGGGACGAGTAGCACTAAATACTTTGAAGACCAGCACAGCTGCAGATATGAAGGGTGCAGAGGGATTTACTAAAGGGTGAAAGGTCAATTACCAGCAGACTGGGGCCCAGCAAGATCATTCTGAAGATAAGAGGTCGGACAGTTTTCTAAGGGTGTCGTACTGTGGGCCTGGGGGGACTTTAAACCCTTTATTACTCTCCACCAATGACCTTGTGCAATTACATTTTGGAACCTCACTTTTCCTGGTTCAGCTACTGGTGACATTCAGTTCAGCCAATGAATCAAGTCGCTCCAGTCCTGTCTCATTATTATATATATATATATATATATAAAATTTAATGAGCACTGGAAACAGCAGAACTCCTCAGTATTTTGGGCTGCATTCAGGAAGCTGAAGAGAATTCTGGATTTATCAAATGAAAATGCACAATCCCTCATTAACACCAAGTGCCAGAGGCATATGGAGCGATATGTGCTGCATACCGCTCGGGCACTCAACAGGTTAATATTAATCTCCAATGCACTGGAAAGTAACATACTTGAAACAATTCTAGCATTTAATGCGAGCGAGAGAGACACCAACCTAGATGCAGGGGTGTCTAAGGTCGGGTGCAGACAGGCCAGGAGTTAATGATTTCTGTACTTTAGCAGTGTGTGTGTGGGGGGGGTCAGTCAAAATGAATAAGTTACCAATTAACTTGCCTGTGTTTGATCTGTGACACCCCAAGCGTTTAAGCACCAGAGGTGTGTGCAATGCAGTACGTAAAGGGTTAAAATTCTGGCCTAATTACAATCATTGAGAACTGGTTTGACCTGTGCAGGATTGGATGGACAAATGGGTTCACGTTTTGTGTTTATAGAACGCTGATAGGCAATACATGGCCCTCCAGCTGCTGTCAGACCACAAGACCCATCATTCACTGCCAGCTGCTGGACTGCCACATGCTGTTCACCTCTACTCTAGATGTTTGCCCTGTCCTAGGCGCTCTAACCATGTAATAAGTTCTTGTGGATAACATTTACTGTGGGGCGTGCACGTTGCCAAGCCATGTGGATGGGAGCCTGTTAAACCTGACACCACAGGTCTGGTCGGCATGTGAACAGGGAACACTCAGCGCAGATCTTTGGTTATTGTCTGACACAAAAAGGAGTCTGTGCTGAAGAGAAGCGTCCCCATAAAGGAGGTCTTTCAGCCCTGGTAAGAGGGCCCAGCCAGTGGGAATTAAAAGCACAAACATGCAGGGTTTCCAGGCTCTCCGTTAATAGGTCACCAGATTCAGTTACAACTGGTGCACACAGTTTGTACACAGCCACTGTGTTCCTGTTCAAAAGGACCCGAGAATAAATGGTCCAGTTATCATGGTAATGACAGGAGGGGGTACTAGGGAAGGGGTATGCAACATGTGGTTCTCAAGCTGTTGGACACCAAGTACCAGAGCTAAAGGTTGGTTGGGGACAACAGGAGTTGTAACCCAGTAGTGAAAGGTTACCAGATAAACACACCGACAAACTTTTTTGCAAAGAGAGAACTTTCAGACACTTTACAAAACAATGCCTGGGGAACTGTCCCAGCACTTAAATGGTTAAATAAACGCTGTTCAGACTTTTACCACAAATAGCCAGGCTTGCACAAATTAGTCACTGTCATTCTAGTGAAAAAGCGGAATACGTAACCACAAGGTTCTATTTGTTCAGCTGAAGACACCCTCCCCCCCCACCACATACTTCCCTTCCTCACATTCCTCCAGCACAAACGGTCACCTAGACAGATGGACGCCGGACACCTACATGCCACGGACAGGCCATTTGGGGCATTATGCAGACAGCACAAGAGGAGAATTTCTGGACCAAATCAATGACAACACAGGGGAGAAATGACAGTTCCTAAGATGTCAGACTTGCAATGCATAGGACACATCTGTAGCATTCAAGGGGGCATAAAGCAAAATGTAGTTTTTTCCACTGTGGAGAAGTTAGTTTGCTCCACAATTGTTCCTCTAATGTCTGTATACTGTTACTGGACCTTAAAGATACAATGGCTTGTACTAAAAGGCTTGTAATTAGGTCTGGCACAAGGTTCCCCACCATCCCATAGCTGGTATATCAGTGCTACTGGTCTCAAGTCCCATTTTAATGGCCGGCTGAGAATATACTGAACAGTGGGAGCATGAAATGACAGTTCTAGTCAAACATGGAAGGCAACAAACCACAGAGCCAATAACGCCAGACACTGAAACCCCGTGCCGTCCATCTTCACATGTAACACTAACATGGTGACGTTATGGTGTCACACACAGGTGACTTTCATCTTGTGGTCCATACCAAAGGCCAGCACACACAAGTTTACCAAGACCCCTCAGGAACGCAGTAAAGCTACAGGAAGCAAGGTTGGTTTGGCGGCCTAAGAAGCGAGAGGCAGACCCTTCACACCAGCTGTGTTTAAAGGGCTAGTAATGCCTTAGAGATATAAAAAGTAAGACTGTAGAGAATAAAATAAAAGAAATCCATCAATGTCATTCCTACCTCTCAGACCTTTATAGTTTGAGAGATATAAAGTTTTAAACATCCCCCCTCCCTGATGTCAGCTGTAAAGCTGACAAAAGGAGAGCCGTGTCGGCAAACTGGAGGAAGCTCTTCAGCAGTGCCAAAATAACGATATTTAAAAACTACTACTTCATTGCCATGGTCTACAAAGTGTGCTTGCAAACCAGGCACAGTTTGTAGACCGTTCCAATGAAGCAATTCTTTTTTTAAATATTGCTATTTCGGCTCTGCTGAAGAGCCGCTGGCTGGTCCTAGGACTGGGATGTCCCGCTAAGTGCCGACGTCAGGCAAAGGGGAGGAACTTTAAAGCGTTATTTCTCTCAAACCATAAAGGTCTGAGTGATAGGAACGGCATCAATGGATATTTTTTTTTATTCTCTACAATTTTACTTTTTATATTTTTCCAAGACATTACTAAGCCTTTAGGTTACGATTCTCGATTCAACCTCCAATGAATCACTAACGCACTTGGGTTCCAGACGGTAATCATTTGGCGCTTACATGTGCCATCCTGAGAACGTGTCCCACCATGCATTCTAGACCGGAGACAGAATACAAGAGCTGAGTGATCTACACAGGCAACAGGACAGTGACCGGGTCTGACCCAAGACTGCCATCAGCAGACTCCCTGGCGGCTCAGTGCGGCACACTGGGATGTTTTACAGTGACACACAACCTCCTTTTTTTGAGGTTTTCTGCAAGTGCATAATAGGTAAATTCAAACCTACTTTGTTTTTGTCTCTGACAGCGACCTCTGTGTATGTGTGTTTTTCCACATCTTTGAGGCAGGTCAGTGAAAACAGCACATTGATACAATGTAACACCAGCCTGCTGCACAGAGTCCTCGGGTTGCTATTCATGGAGCTTTTTTACATTGTTGCACTTTGCTTACACAGTCCGACAAAAAAAAAAAAAAAAAAAAGCTTTCAGGAAAAAAAAAAATTAAGAAAAACAATTGAGAGATAAGTAGAGTAAAAGCTTTACTTTTATTAGTGAAGTATGTTCAGACTGCAGGCTTTCATGCCCACTTAGATCTGGCTCAGAGACCTGAACGTCCTTACAAACAGTATAAAGTGTTTTACCAGGAAGTGCACACTGACATTGTCTGGTGGGATACGTTATTATTACCCAGTTTAATGGTCCTCATTTCATCTCCCTTGGGAGGATGGAAAGCTTTGTTGACCCTTTCAGGACTAGAACCTGGAGACCCTTAGGTTTGACATAAGTACATGCAATTTGACTTAACGTTCTGTAAGTGTATATTGGGTTAAGACAATAACCATGTTGATTGACTGTCGATAAATACCGTACTGAAACCCTAGAACAGCCCTCTGTCTTCGGCTCCCATCATCCTCAGATAGTCACCTGCTAGAGGATCATGGGAACCATAGTTCATCAGTTGTATGGCAGCTCTAATCATCTGGAAGACTTTGGTCCCCCAGCCCCACTATATAACAAACAATCCTGCCCTGGGCACAGCAACTAACTTCAAAATGAGGTTGTGTCACATGATTTACCTGCCACGCCAAGGCACCCTATGTCAGGTACGTCCTATCCATTACATCATTTAATTAATAGGATATGGTGAGAGATAATAGTTAGAACTTTCCTATACAGGTGTGCCTTAAAGGGATAGTAATGTTTCATAATAAAAGCAGCTCTAATTAGTCATCATAGTATTTGGACTTTGGAGAGTGTTATTTCAATTCTGTCAGAGTTATAGTACAAGAGTAATTCAATGACAAAGTATCCCCCTCCCGCACCTTTTACGGATGTAACACTGTTCACCTCAGATCAGAAGGGAGGTGCCCAGGTAGACTGCAGAGAGGGACAATCTTCAATTAAGATAAGGGAAAAACCTGAAAAACTTGTCAAGGGGGGCAGGGCTTTCATTGTTTTCATAGGAAGAAGATTGTCCCCTTCTGTTATCTGTCTGGTCTATGGACTGCATTCCACATCTGAGAAGAGATGGTTTACACTAGGTAAAAGGGGCGGGAGTGGAAACTTTGCTTGTGAATATCTCTCAAACCATAAAGGTCTGAGAGATAAGACATATAGTTCATGTTTTTTTAAGGCCTACAAAATAAAAAAGATAAAACAAAGTATTACTATCCCTTTAAAGGGATAGTAATACTTCATTATTACTATTCCCCATGTTGTTGCCCTTAAAATTCTGAATTTAACGATACCAGCGGCATCTCTCAAACCTTTATGGTTTGAGAGATATCCACTTTCAAAGTTCCCTCTTTTTGGCTTTCCCCTGACGGCAGCGTTCTAGCTGAGAGCCGGAGAATTCAGTCCCGGGACCGGCGGCTGCGGCTCTGCAGCAGAGAGGAGATCTTGTTATAGAAACAGAAGTCCTTCACTAAAATGGTCTTCCATATGTGCTTGCAAATCAAGCACACGTATTAGAAGGATTTCTGTTTCTATAACGCGATCTCAGGACTCCTACAGAGCCGCCACTTGCTCACTGAGTTGATTCCCTGGCTCTCAGCTAGGACGCTGACGTCAGGGGAAAGGAAAAAAGAGGGAACTCTGAAAGCGGATCTCTCTCAAACCATAAAGGAGTAATATAAAGGTTTGAGAGATACCGCTGGTATCGTTGAATTCAGTCTTTTATGGGCTACAACATGGGGGATCGTAATAATGAAGTATTACTATCCCTTTAAAAGAATGGCGCGATAAACAAATATCCAGTCAGTGGTAGTTCTGTGGGTGAAAACACCTGGTTAATGAAAGAAGTAGGAAGAGAATGGCATGACTCATTCAAGGTGACAGAAAGGGAACAAACACTCAAACAACTCTTCTATAGTGGTGTACAGAAAGGCATCTCTGAAAACCAAAGCACATCAGACCTTGCGGCGAATGGGCTACACCAGCAGAACACCAACCAAGGTTCCACTGTCAGCTAAAATCTGGAAAATGAGGCTACAGTGGACATCTAATCACAAAAACCAGATGATTGGTGGTGGTGGTGGGAGTCACTTAGTCTGATAAATCTTGATTTCTGCTGCGACATTCAGATGGTAGGCTCAGAATTTGGTGTAAACCAAATGAATTAATGGATTCATACAGGCTGGGTGGTGGTGTAATAATGCGGGGAATGTTTTCTAGGAACATATTAGGCCCCTTAATACCAGCTGACTTCCATTTGAATGATATAGTGTACATAAGTATTGTTGCTGACCATGTGCATCCCTTTTTAGCCACAGTCCACCCATTTTCTAAACAACATATACTTGCAGCATGAACAACGCACCACAATGTTGCTAATGACAAAGCACACAAACCATTTCAATGGCTCCATGAAAATGATAGGGACTTCAGTTTAGGCAAATGCTGTGCAAGAATCCACGTCTCGATCCAAGGGCACCATTGTGAGATGAGGTGGAATGGGAGATTCATAGCATGAATGTGTGGCAACAAATCTGCACTGGCATAAACCAAAATCACTAAAAGAACATACATTTCCAGCACTCTGTTGAATCTATGCCGAATAATTCAGGCTGTTCTGGAGGCAAGGGCGGTGAAATGTCCTACCTGGTACAAGATAGTGGCTACTGAGTGTAAATACTTGACTGCTGTGTGATGGACTCCTACCTAGATAAGTCCCACTGTTACACACAGTAATTATATAGATACTAGCAACATGGGACGGCGTTGCCCGTCATGTTATGACCATTGGGCGCACGTGTTTGAAATGCAGACACACTGATAAACACAGACATATGCAGCATACAGGCAGACACATACCATACATCCCAAGTGTCCCTCTTTGAAGGCCAAATCCCTCTGTCCCTCTTTCCCACCCTGTTGTCCCTCTTTTTAGGAGGTCAGACTGTGTGCAGGGCCGGCTCCACCTATAGGCGAGGTAGGCGCCGGCCTAGGGCGCACACGTACTGGGGGCGCGGGCATGCAGCGGAGAAGAGGTGCGCCCGCACACACCACGCCAGGAACCACAACACAGTCAGGTCTGTGTTGCTACAGCGCTCCCTCATCTGGTCGGATCTTTAGTAATGCAGAGCGCGCTGGGAGTCATGATCTCCCGCCGCGCTCTGCATTACTAAAGAGAAGACTGCGCGGGAGCTACAGGTATGTGATGGGGGGCAAGTTGGAGCTGAGGGGGCATACTGGAGCTGCTGGGGGCAAGTTGGAGCAGATGTGGGGCAAAGTGGAGATGATGGGGGCAAGTTGGAGCTGTTAGGGGAAAGCTGGAGCTGAGGGGGCATAGTGGAGCTGGTGGGGGCAAGTTGGAGATGATGGGGGCAAGTTGGAGCTGATGAGGGTCAAAGTGGAGCTGATGAGGGTCAAAGTGGAGCTGAGGGGGGGCAAGTTGGAGCTGAGGGGGGGCAAAGTGGAGCTGGTGGGGCAAGTTGGAGCGGATGGGGGCATAGTGGAGCTGATAGTGGAAAGTTGGAGCTGAGAGGGCATAGTGGAGCTGGTGGGGGCAAGTTGGAGCGGATGGGGGCAAGTTGGAGCGGATGGGGGCAAAGTGTAGCTGATGGGGGCAAAGTGTAGCTGATGGGGGCAAAGTGTAGCTGATGGGGGCAAAGTGTAGCTGATGGGGGCAAAGTGTAGCTGAAAAGTGTAGCTGATGGGGGTAAGTTGGAGAGGATGGGGGGCAAAGTGGAGCTGATGGGGGTAAGTTGGAGCTGAGGGGGCAAAGTGGAGCTGAGGGGGCAAAGTGGAGCTGGTGGGGGCACGTTGGAGCTGATGGGGGCACGTTGGAGCTGATGGGGGCACGTTGGAGCTGATAGGGGCAAAGTGGAGCTGGTGGGCCAAAGTGAAGCTGATAAGGGGCAAGTTGGAGCTGGTGGGGGGCATCTCTTACAGGCATCTCCAGAACAGGGGCAGAGTGGCTCAGGGGGCAGAGAGAGGACAATCATGAAAAGAGGTTGGGTATAAGTAGGCAGGGTATAAAGGGGTGGGACACAAGGGGCGGAGCGAAATGGGCGGCAAAATTAGGTTTTGCCTAGGGTGGCAAAAATCCTTGCACCAGCCCTGACTGTGTGGTGTGTACTACTTTGCTCTACAGCAATAAAGCAATAAACTTCAGTATATGTGTTTATACATTAGTCTGTGCAAATAAAATACTTTGGTCTTGAACTAAATCATTTATTCAGTTACATAAATAGCCAGTAATAGGTCATGAAATAACCTAAAAATTCTTACTAATGCCCCGCCCACCAGCCACGCCCCAACAATATCACCTAAAACTAACGTGTCCCTCTTTGGCCCTGTGAAATGTTGGGAGGTATGCACATACACACAGTGAGCGGCAGAGACATGCAAAACACATGTACACACAGACACACTGGAGATGCACACATGGACACACATATGTAACAGAGATGTACACACACAGACACGCAACATATATGAGCAGAAACACATGTGCTCATGAGTTGTGTACCCCTCTGGCACTCAAAGGGTTAAGGTATAGAGAGGCATGTCAGAGTTAAATAGCAGTGGGAAGTGTGTTCATACCTGGGAACACTGACTTGTGAAGTCCCTAGAGGGGACTGATGTGGTGCTGATGTGGAGAGAGCAATGGAGCAATCTGGGTTAAAAGTGGGTGGGGCTTAATCGCGAGTAGGGGGCGGGGCTTAACATAAATGTGAAAAAGTGTTAGTAATAGGCTGGGGAAGGAGGAGAAGTGGGAGGGGAATGCAAGTTTACAGTGTGAGGGGTTTGAACACACTCCATGAGGGGTAAAACTTGATATAGAACCCTGTGGCAGTCAGTGGGTTAAGTGTGAATCTGATGGCTGTCTGTCCTGTGTCTTGCATGGCAAATGGTGACAGTGAAGAAGTAATTCAGCAATGAGGGCCTACCTTAACCCTTTGAGTGCCATTTTGTTCCCCTGGTGATGCAGCACCGTTCAGTGGCTTTACTACAGGTCCTGCTGAGGCCACTGGGAGTCAGGGTGAGTGACTGTGTGTCAGCCATCTTTCTTTCTGGCTTTGTGTGTGTGTATGGGTGTTTGGTGCTGTGTGAGTGGGGCATGAGTGTGTAATACCTGTGAACTTTTACTTGTGGAGTCCCTCATGTGGTGCTGATGTGGAGAGAGCAATGGGGAAATCTGGGTTAAAAGGGGGCGGGGCTTAATCGCAAGTAGGGGGCGGGGCTTAACATAAATATGGAAAAGTGTTAGTAATAGGCTGGGGAAGGAGGAGAAGTGGGAGAGAAATGCAAGTTTACAGTGTGAGGGGTTTGAACACACTCCCTGAGGGGTAAAACTTGATATACAACCCTGTGGCAGTCAGTGGGTTAAGTGTGAATCTGTGGCTGTCTGTCCTGTGTCTTGCATGGCAAATGATGACAGTGAAGAAATAATTGAGCAATGAGGGCCTACCTTAACCCTTTGAGTGCAATTTTGTTCCTCTGGTGCTGCACTACAGGTCCTGCTGAGGCCTCTGGGAGTCAGGGTGAGTGACTGTGTGTGTGTGTCAGCCATATTTATTTCTGGCTTTGTGTGTGTATGTGGTGCTGTGTGTGTGTGAGTGGGGGCATGTCTGTTTGGTGCTGTGTAAGTGGGGCATGTGTGTGTGTGTGTGTGTGTGTGGTGCTGTGTGAGTGAGGCATGTGTGTTTGTCTGTGGTGTAGGAGCAAGTGGCGGCCATATTGTTTTTTTCTGACTTTGATAGTGGTGGGCGGGCTGCATAGTGGGGGCGGGCCAACTCCCTGCATGACTGAATCACCCAATAGGAATAGTAACTCCTGCTTTATGCCTCCCCTGGGTGTGTTTTGGCAGGCACAAAGTCTTCTTTTATATATATAGATACACCTGACTGCTGTGTGATGGACTCCTACCTAGGTAAGTGGTTCTGTTACACACAGTAATTATATAGATATACACCTGACTGGTGTGTGATGGACTCCTACCTAGGTAAGTACTTCTGTTACACACAGTAATTATATAGATATACACCTGACTGCTGTGTGATGGACTCCTACCTAGGTAAGTGCTGCTGTTACACACAGTAATTATATAGATACACCTGACTGCTGTATGATGGACTCCTACCTAGGTAAGCGCTTCTGTTACACACAGTGATTATATAGATACACCTGACTGCTGTATGATGGACTCCTACCTAGGTAAGCGCTTCTGTTACACACAGTAATTATACAGATACCCCTGACTGCTGTGTGATGGACTCCTACCTAGGTAAGTGCTTCTGTTACACACAGTAATTATATAGATATACACCTGACTGCTGTATGATGGACTCCTACCTAGGTAAGTGCTTCTGTTACACACAGTAATTATACAGATACACCTGACTGCTGTGTGATGGACTCCTACCTAGGTAAGTACTTCTGTTACACACAGTAATTATATAGATACACCTGACTGCTGTATGATGGACTCCTACCTAGGTAAGTGCTTCTGTTACACACAGTAATTATATAGATATACACCTGACTGCTGTGTGATGGACTCCTACCTAGGTAAGTACTTCTGTTACACAGTAATTATATAGATATACACCTGACTGCTGTGTGATGGACTCCTACCTAGGTAAGTGCTTCTGTTACACACAGTAATTATATAGATATACACCTGACTGCTGTGTGATGGACTCCTACCTAGGTAAGTGCTTCTGTTACACGCAGTAATTATATAGATACACCTGACTGCTGTATGATGGACTCCTACCTAGGTAAGTGCTTCTGTTACACACAGTAATTATATAGATACACCTGACTGCTGTATGATGGACTCCTACCTAGGTAAGTGCTTCTGTTACACACAGTAATTATATATACACCTGACTGCTGTATGATGGACTCCTACCTAGGTAAGTACTTCTGTTACACACAGTAATTATATAGATATACACCTGACTGCTGTGTGATGGACTCCTACCTAGGTAAGTGCTTCTGTTACACACAGTAATTATATAGATACACCTGACTGCTGTATGATGGACTCCTACCTAGGTAAGTCCTTCTGTTACACACAGTAATTATATAGATATACACCTGACTGCTGTGTGATGGACTCCTACCTAGGTAAGTGCTGCTGTTAAACTAAAAATATCTTACTTTAAAGAAATAATAGTTCTACTGTAAAGAAACATCCCCAGTTCAGGCTGCCATATCATATATACATACAGACTATGTATATGTAGTCTGGAGCAGTTGGTAATTCTCCTTGCCAGAGGAATGAAGCTAAGCAAGTATCCACCTCCTGGAAGAGCTCGTAAACCAGGATGATAATTGTACTGGTTCACCAGGAAAAGTGATTAAAACAGCAATATAAACACACAGTATACACACACAGCACCATTAAAGGGATAGTAATACTTCGTTTTAACTTTATTTTATTTTGTAGGCATTAAAAAAACATGAAGAATGATATAAGTCTTATCTCTCAAACCTTTATGGTTTATGAGATATTCACAAGCAAAGTTTCCCCCTCCCGCCCCTTTTACAACTGTAAACAATCTTTTCTCAGATGTGGAATGCAGTCCATAGACTGGACAGATAACAGAAGGGGACAATCTTCTTCCTATGAAAACAATGAAATCCCTGCCCCCCTTGACAAGCTTTTCAGGTTTTTCCCTTATCTTAATTGCAGATTGTCCCTCTCTGCAGTCTACCTGGGCAGCTCCCTTCTGCCCTGGCTGAAAAGTGTTACATCAGTAAAAGGGGCGGGAGGGGGACACTTTGCTTGTGAATATCTCTTAAACCATAAAGGTTTGAGAGATAAGACTTATATCATTCTTCTTGTTTTTTTAATGCCTACAAAATAATATAAAGTTAAAACGAAGTATTACTATCCCTTTAAAGCACTATACAGTGGGGGTGTGAGTGGAACATCCCCACCCTGTCAGCTCTCCCAGCAGGGTGCTCTCAGCTAACCAGAGATTAGTTTCATACCAGCAGGGAGAAGATTAGGAGGATGACAGACACACAGGAAGATGTGAAGTATACACCTTGAGTTTAATACAAGTGACTCTACACTCGCAATCAGATGAATGACTGATCTCTCACCCCACCCTCTGGAACAATCTATCCGCACTTACTCACCCTGGAAAAGGAACGCAGCACTAGAACCAACATACACTCCCTGAGCCCAGTGCACTGGAAACAACATACACCCCATGAGCCCAGTGCACCGGAACCAACATACACCCCATGATCCCAGTGCACTGGAACCAACATACACCCCCTGAGCCCAGTGCACTGGAACCAACATACACCCCCTGAGCCCAGTGCACTGGAACCAACATACACCCCATGAGCCCAGTGCACTGGAACCAACATACACCCCATGAGCCCAGTGCACTGGAACCAACATACACCCCCTCAGCCCAGTGCACTGGAACCAACATACACCCCCTCAGCCCAGTGCACTGGAACCAACATACACCCCCTCAGCCCAGTGCACTGGAACCAACATACACCCCCTCAGCCCAGTGCACTGGAACCAACATACACCCCCTCAGCCCAGTGCACAGACACACCAGCAGACTGTGCACTTCTGTCTGGTACACGCAGGTACATTACACAGTGTCTCTCACAAAAAACACAGTGCTGACATGTAGCATTTAGTACATTACTCTTTGACAGCAATGACACTCAAACACACATGAACTTTCTAATTGTTATAATAACTTGTTTGTTCAACATTAAGAAGGCTCCTAAGGCCATAATAAGGTCTCTTCCTTCAAGACAAGTCTCATCATTCCTTGTACCTCTTTAGATTTCTGCTCTCTTTCCTCATAGCATCACTGGTCAATGACTGGGCTCTGCTTGGTGGTGTTAGTCATTGACCCCAGTTCTCATAGAAACCCCTCTACGGGGACCCATCCAACTAACTTCCCCCTACAGTGGAAAAGTACGACAACTAAAAGATGTCATTACTACTAATTAGATCAGGGATGTGCAAGCCAAGGCTCGTCTGCTTTAACGCACCACAACTTCTGGCAAAGGATAAGGGGAACTGTAGTCAACAGAAGGAGGAGGACTATATATTGGGCATTGCCAGGGGCTGGGCCTCTTGACACAAGACCTTGGCACGGCTTTGAAGGAGAAACCAAACACACTTACAAAGAAGTGTGAAGCCTTCAAACAAAAGACTGATTCCAAAATGCAAAGTCACCGATATGAAACAGCATAAATATTAGACACAGGGCTGGAAAACCATCAATGATGACAAAAAGTTACTGGTTAGGAGATTAATCCACAAGCCGACCAAATGACACATGTGGAGACGAGAGTTTCCTATTTTCCTTCTGGACTTTAACATTATATACATACAGAATTCAATTTGTCCTTTAGCGCTGACAAAGGACTACCAAATGTGAAACCGTTGCCTCATATTAGATTTACCACAGGTCACAAATAAGAACTATGAAACCAACACATTAGCCACATTCTTGGATGCTTTGGGAGTTGTTAGAAGAAGTTGCAGAGTGTCGCTACCAGGTTTATGTTTAGAGGAGGTGGGAGGGCGCTATTCACGTCTACACTCTGACACATACAGACAGGCACACAGAGATACAAGTTTACTGAATATGCACGCTAGCAGGCTGGGTATTAGCTTTCCTATGAACCCCTCACTTCATGCTACACAGTGCAGGAAGGGAAGAACAACTGTTCTTCTCAGCCTGCTGAACAGAAGCACATGCAATTTCACATGTATAGGATTGTAATCCATTATGTACCTGTGTGAGGCCATAACACCTGCACTGTATTTGTTTTCTACTTACTGATGACCACTAAAAGTTGTGCACATTACTACTTTTTGATGAACACTGATATTGTGCCTCAGTCCTAGAGGGTATGTACGGTATTTACATAGACAAACTATGTCATTTCCATTTTCTTTCAGCCTAGTCCATTAGATCTCAGTCTACCCCCATGTCCCATATTACACAGCACAACTACAGTGTGTGTGTGTATACAGGGTGTGTCACATTTCTCTGATGCCTCTCCCTTATACACAGTACATGCAGTAGACAGGTAAACCTGTTTCTACCAGGTCAGCTCAGGCAGCAGATCCAACTGCACCAGTGCATGTACTCCTTGTATGTATGCGTGTGTGTATATATATATATTATATACACACACACACACACACACACAAAGATACAAACCATATATAACACAGACATACTGTTACTTTCTTCTGCCATTTCTTAGCTAGCAGATCCCAGACCATATACACCAAGTATACTGAACCCACACAGTAAACAGATGTGTTACCTTCCTCTGCCTTTCCCCCCCAGATCCCCCATATACAGTCCATGCACAGTAGACAGGTAGTGTTACCTTCCTCTGCCTTTCCCCCCAGATCCCCTATATATACAGTCCATACACAGTAGACAGGTAGTGTTACCTTCATCTGCCTTTCCCCCCAGATCCCCTATATATACAGTCCATACACAGTAGACAGGTAGTGTTACCTTCCTCCCCAGATCCCCTATATATACAGTCCATACCCAGTAGACAGGTAGTGTTACCTTCATCTGCCTTTCCCCCCAGATCCCCTATATATACAGTCCATACACAGTAGACAGGTAGTGTTACCTTCCTCCCCAGATCCCCTATATATACAGTCCATACCCAGTAGACAGGTAGTGTTACCTTCATCTGCCTTTCCCCCCAGATCCCCTATATATACAGTCCATACACAGTAGACAGGTAGTGTTACCTTCCTCCCCAGATCCCCTATATATACAGTCCATACACAGTAGACAGGTAGTGTTACCTTCCTCCCCAGATCCCCTATATATACAGTCCATACAGGTAGTGTTACCTTCCTCCCCAGATCCCCTATATATACAGTCCATGCACAGTAGACAGGTAGTGTTACCTTCCCCCCAGATCCCCTATATATACAGTCCATGCACAGTAGACAGGTAGTGTTACCTTCCCCCCAGATCCCCTATATATACAGTCCATGCACAGTAGACAGGTAGTGTTACCTTCCTCCCCAGATCCCCTATATATACAGTCCATACAGGTAGTGTTACCTTCCTCCCCAGATCCCCTATATATACAGTCCATACAGGTAGTGTTACCTTCCTCCCCAGATCCCCTATATATACAGTCCATACAGGTAGTGTTACCTTCCCCCCAGATCCCCTATATATATATACAGTCCATGCACAGTAGACAGGTAGTGTTACCTTCCCCCCAGATCCCCTATATATACAGTCCATACAGGTAGTGTTACCTTCCCCCCAGATCACCTATATATACAGTCCATACAGGTAGTGTTACCTTCCTCCCCAGATCCCCTATATATACAGTCCATACAGGTAGTGTTACCTTCCTCCCCAGATCCCCTATATATACAGTCCATACAGGTAGTGTTACCTTCCTCCCCAGATCCCCTATATATACAGTCCATACACAGTAGACAGGTAGTGTTACCTTCCCCCCAGATCCCCTATATATACAGTCCATGCACAGTAGACAGGTTGTGTTACCTTCCCCCCAGATCCCCTATATATACAGTCCATGCACAGTAGACAGGTAGTGTTACCTTCCTCCCCAGATCCCCTATATATACAGTCCATACACAGTAGACAGGTTGTGTTACCTTCCCCCCAGATCCCCTATATATACAGTCCATACACAGTAGACAGGTAGTGTTACCTTCCCCCCAGATCCCCTATATATACAGTCCATACACAGTAGACAGGTAGTGTTACCTTCCTCCCCAGATCCCCTATATATATATACAGTCCATGCACAGTAGACAGGTAGTGTTACCTTCCCCCCAGATCCCATATATATACAGTCCATGCACAGTAGACAGGTAGTGTTACCTTCCCCCCAGATCCCCTATATATACAGTCCATACACAGTAGACAGGTAGTGTTACCTTCCTCTGCTGTTTCTCCCAGGCCGGGTCCAGCAGTAGGTCCCGGTCCCAGTCGTCCTCCTGCTCCATGTACCGTCCGTCCGGCCCCAGCTGACCCATATGGGGGGGCGCCCCGCCGCCTGTCATGTGATAGTCCACCATTGCTGTGCGAGACGGAAATGAGTTCCGGTGTGTCCGAGCCTGGTGTGTGTGTGTCGGTGTCCGCCCCTCCGCCTCCTGCAGCGGGAAGTCTGTGTGTCAGTGACCGGGCGCTGTCCGGCCGCTCTCCCTGTTCCTAGCACAGTGTGCGCATGTGCGTTCCACCTCCCCCGCCCGCTCACCTCAACCGAGCCAGCCAATGGGAAGTGACAGGGAGGAAACCACTGCCACAAGGGCACACGCCTCTGCTACCGATTCACCAATTAGGACGTTGTAGGGAGTTTCCCGCTCTTGAATAGCTTACTGAACGCTCCGCCCCACAGCCTTTACCTTCAGGCGCAAGGATAGTCACCAACTGACAACTTGTAAATACCACGCCCTTAACTGACGTGTGGCCCCTCCCATTTCCGTGTCTTGGAAATTCTTCCCGCCTTTTATTACCCTCCTCAGCCCTGATGAGTGCTGTACCGGACGGTACTGCTCCGAGTGGTAGTAACCGATAGTGCTACCCCCGAAGAGTTCTGTATCGGACGGTACTGCTCCGAGTGGTACTTCCGGATAGTACTGCCCTG
Organism: Rhinophrynus dorsalis; assembly: GCA_037306005.1. Taxonomy (NCBI): domain Eukaryota; kingdom Metazoa; phylum Chordata; class Amphibia; order Anura; family Rhinophrynidae; genus Rhinophrynus; species Rhinophrynus dorsalis. The sequence goes on from JBBDGT010000415.1 coordinate 185,654, forward strand.
AAGAGTTCTGTACCGGACGGTATTGCTCCGAGTGGTACTTCCGGATAGTACTGCCCTGAAGAATTCTGTACCGGAGGGTACTGCTCTGAGTGGTACTTCTGGATAGTACTGCCCTGAAGAGTTCTGTACCGGAGGGTACTGCTCTGAGTGGTACTAACTGATAGTGCTGCCCTGAAGAGTTATGTACCGGACGGTACTGGTCCGAGTGGTACTTCCGGATAATACTGCCCTGAAGAGTTCTGTACCGGACGGTACTGCTCCGAGTGGTACTTATGGATAGTACTGCCCTGAAGAGTTCTGTACTGGACGGTACTGCTCTGAGTGGTACTAACTGATAGTGCTGCCCTGAAGAGTTCTGTACCGGACGGTACTGCTCTGAGTGGTACTAACTGATAGTGCTGCCCTGAAGAGTTCTGTACCGGACGGTACTGGTCTGAGTGGTACTTCCGGATAGTACTGCCCTGAAGAGTTCTGTACCGGACGGTACTGCTCCGAGTGGTACTTCTGGATAGTACTGCCCTGAAGAGTTCTGTACCGGACGGTACTGCTCCGAGTGGTACTTCTGGATAGTACTGCTCTGAAGAGTTCTGTACCGGACGGTACTGCTCCTAGTGGTACTTCCGGATAGTACTGCCCTGAAGAGTTCTGTACCGGACGGTACTGCTCTGAGTGGTACTAACTGATAGTGCTGCCCTGAAGAGTTCTGTACCGGACGGTACTGGTCTGAGTGGTACTTCCGGATAGTACTGCCCTGAAGAGTTCTGTACCGGACGGTACTGCTCCGAGTGGTACTTCTGGATAGTACTGCCCTGAAGAGTTCTGTACCGGACGGTACTGCTCCGAGTGGTACTTCTGGATAGTACTGCTCTGAAGAGTTCTGTACCGGACGGTACTGCTCCTAGTGGTACTTCCGGATAGTACTGCCCTGAAGAGTTCTGTACCGGACGGTACTGCTCCGAGTGGTACTTCTGGATAGTACTTCTCTGAAGAGTTCTGTACTGGACGGTACTGCTCTGAGTGGTTTGTCTGGATAGTACTGCCCTGAAGAGTTCTGTACCGGACGGTACTGCTCCTAGTGGTACTTCCGGATAGTACTGCCCTGAAGAGTTCTGTACTGGACGGTAGTGCTCCGAGTGGCACTTCTGGATAATACTGCCCTGAATAGTTCTGTACCGGATGGTACTGCTCCGAGTGGTACTTCCGGATAGTACTGCCCTGAAGAGTTCTGTACCAGATGGTACTGCTTCGAGTGGTACTTCCGGATAGTACTGCCCTGAAGAGTTCTGTACCAGATGGTACTGCTCCGAGTGGTACTTCCGGATAGTACTGCCCTGAAGAGTTCTGTACCAGATGGTCTTGCTCCGAATGGTACTTCCGGATAGTACTGCCCTGAAGAGTTCTGTACCAGATGGTACTGCTCCGAGTGGTACTTCCGGATAATACTGCCCTGAAGAGTTGTGTACCGGAAGGCATTGCTCCGAGTGGTGCTACTGTATAATACTGCCCCGAAGACGTCTGTACTGGACGGCACTGTTCCGAGTGGTACTACCCTGAAGAGTTCTGTACTGGAGGGTGCTGTTCCGAGTGGTACAGTATAGTACTGCCCTGTAGAGTCCTGTATCAGGCTGCACTGTTCCGAGAGGTACCGTGTAGTGCTGCCCTGCAGAGTTCTGTACCAGATGGTACTGTTCCGACTGATACCGTGTAGTACTGCCCTGTAGAGTTCTGTACTGGAGGGTGCGGTTCCAAGTGGTACAGTATAGTACAGCCCTGTAGAGTCCTGTACCGGGCTGCACTGTTCCGAGTGGAACCGTGTAGTACTGCTCTGTAGAGTTCTCTACCAGACGGTACTGTTCTGAGTGGTATTGAGTAGTTCTGCCCTGAAGAGTTATGTACTGGACAGTACTGCTCTGATGAGTTCTGTACCAGTAATAGTGTTCGTGTGGTATTGCATCCTTTAGTACTGACCTGCAGACTTCTGTACCTAATGGTACTACCCGGTGTGGTACTGTACCCTATAGTACTGACCTGAAGACTTCTGTACCAGTAATAATGTTGAGGGTAGTACCACCTAGTGTGGTACTGTACCTTATAAAAATTCTCTGAAGACTTCTGTGCCGAATGGATGGTACTGCCCGGTGTAGTACTGTACCCTATAGTACTGCCCTGAAGACGTCTGTACCACCTAGTGTGGTTCTGTACCCTATAGTACTGCCCTGAAGACTTATGTATTGAATGGTACTGACAGGTGTTGTACTGTAGTACTGCCCTGAAGACTTCTTTACTGCCTGGTGTGGTCCTGTACCCAATGGTACTGCCCTGAAAACTTCTGTACCGAATGGTACTGAACACTATAGTACTGCCTTGAAGACTTCTGTATTGAATGGTACCACCAGGTGTTGTAATGTAGTATTGCCCTGAAGACTTCTGTACCATCCAGTGTGGTTCTGTACCCTATAGTACTGCCCTGAAGACTTCTGTACCACCCAGTGTGGTTATGTACCCTATAGTACTGCCCTGAAGACTTCTGTATTGAATGGTACTGCCATGAAGACTTCTGTACCGCCTGGTGTGGTTGTGTACCCTATAGTACTGCCCTGAAAACTTCCGTACCGAATGGTACTGCCCGGTGTGTGGTCTGTACCCTATGTACTGCCTTGAAGACTTCTGTATTGAATGGTACCTCCAGCTGTGGTACTGCCCTGAAGAGTTTTGTACCACTTGGTCTGGTTCTGTACCTTATAGAACGGTCCTGAAGAATTCTGTTCAAGATAGTACTAAACCTGATCAGTACCCCCCTGATTATTACTGTACCAGATATTACCTCTGAAATAGTTCTGCACAGGATAGTACTGCCCTGGATAATATTGAGCCGGATAGTACCATCCTCAACCGTACTCCCCTAAATAATACTGCACTGGATGGTACTGCCCATAATGGTAGTACATCAAATAGTACAGCGCTGAATAGTACTGCACCGGATAGCACTGCACTGAATTGTAATGCACTGGGTAGTACCACTCAGATTGGTACCACCTGAACAGTACTGCTCTGGATAATAATGCACCAAATCGTACTGCCCATAATGCTACTTCACAGGAAAATACCTCCCTGAATGGTAATAGTATTGCACCGGATAGTACCTAACATGATGTAGTGCATGGATTACTACCACCTTAGTCCTGCACATACCACCCAGAATGGTACTGCACCAAAAAGTACAGCCCATAATAGTAATGACCTGAAAACTATTGCACCGGATAGGACTGCGCATAGGGTAATGCACCAAATAGTACTGCTGTGCCTAGTATTGCACCGGATAGTACCACACAGAATAGAAGAACACTGAATAGTAATACACTGTATAGTACCGCCACGAGTGGTACTGCGCCGGATAGAACCACCCATAGTGGTACTCCACTGGATAGTACCAACTTGAAGAGTTCCACCCTAGATAGTACTGCATCGAATACTATAGTACATAATTGTACTGAACTGGATAGTAGAGCCCTGAACAGTACCAAACTGAACAGTACTGCATGGATAGTACTATCCCTTAGGGCTCAAAATTTCCACTAGCCAATGGCAAGTGAAAATTTAGCCCTGGCGAGTATAAATTCAGCCCTGGTGGGTAAGTTATGGCTTGCAGTGGCGAGTAACTTTTCAGGTCTGGGTAGTAGCAAAGGACTTCAAATTTTAAGCCCTGCGTTAAGGTACTGCACCAGATAGCAACAACTTGAACAGTAATACCCTGAATAGTAAAGCCACACATAGTACTTCCCCAGCTATTACTGCCCATAAGGATACTGCACTGAATAGTACTGTCCATAATGGTATTGCACCAAATAGTATTGCAGCAAATAGTACTATTATGGCACTGCAACAAATAGTACTGCCCAGGATAGTACCAACCTGAACAGTTATACCCTAAATAGTTCTGCACTGTAGAATACTGTCCTGCATAGTAGTTTTTCAAATTGTACAGCTCGTACTGATACTGCACTGAATAGTATCATCCATAATGGTATTGCACGGAACAGTGCTGCACCCTATAGAACTCTCAAAATTGTACTGTACTGAATAATACTGCCCTGGATAGTACTAACCTGAACAGTAACACCATGAATAGTACTGCACTGTCCATTATGGTACTGCCCTGCATATTACAGCACCGGAAAGTACCAACCTGAACAGTCTCACCCTGAATAGTTCAAAACAAACTAGATAGTGCCACACTGAACAGTACCACCATTAATATTACAGTGCTGGGGAGAACCTCCCTGAATAGTACCACAGTCTTTCCACCTTTTATGGTGCTATACTGATTAGCACTTCACCAACTATTAACATCCTGAATATATATATGCACCTACTAATATCATCCTCAACTCAATTACATCTGCTAGTACCACACTGAATACTACTACTCTGAACAGTACCACCCTAAATTGTACTGCACTGCATAGTACTAACCTGAATAGTATTACACCGTATAGTACGACCCTGGATAATATTGTACTGACTAGTACTGCTCTAAGTAGTAATGCACCAAAGTGTAACACTCTGAACAGTGCTGTATTAACTAGTACCACCCTGAACAGTACACCATCAACTAATAGCAATAGTAGTGCACTGAAGAGTACCACCCTGGATAGTACAGCACCACACTACCAATCTGAACAGTACCATATTTTAAAAACCCCAATAATATGGAACCAATTGACCGGTACCACTCTGAAAAGTATTGCACCGGCCGGAACAGTACTGTCCAGAATAGTACTTCACAGGCTAATAACACACTGAATAGTAAAGTGCCAATTATTCCTGTTGTCTTGTGTATGATCATAGTGATATCTGTAAGGCAGAGGGAGAAGTCCTGCTTGTCTTGTGTATGATCATAGTGATATCTGTAAGGCAGAGGGAGAAGTCCTGCTTATCTTGAGTGAGATCATATAGTGATATCTGTAAGGCAGAGGGGGAAGTCCTTCTAGTCTTGTTTGTGATCATACAGTGATATCTGTAAGGCAGAGGGAGAAGTCCTGCTTGTCTTAGCTATAATATGCAGGTGTAAATTAAACCCAAGATTTTTTGGACCCTTGTCTTCCCTCCCTCTATCCACCAAAAATATTTGTTTCTTCTCGGCTTTCCTCCCTTCACCCACCTCAGTGTGCTCCCACCTACTCCTACCTCTACTCACCCCACTCCGAAGGCATCTGTGAAATCCATGTGAGGGGACCTGTGTTAGTTCAAGATGCATCAGATGCCTCCAGAAGGACTGAGTAGAGGGAGCGGAAGGTGGGCACATACTGAGGTGGAGGGAGGGAGCAGACTTGAGAATGTATATATATTTTTTCTCTCGTGTAGAATAGGCCCCCCAACTTCACACAAGGGGAAAAGGGGCACAATTGTGAATATTAGAAAAGAATACCAAAGAATACCTGTGTACCTACTTCATACCTCAGTACTGCCCTAACATTACCAGAAAATACCTCTGTACCTACATCATACCTCAGTACTGTCCTAACATTACCCGAGAATACCTGTGTACCTACATCATACCTCAGTACTACCCTAACATTACCCGAGAATACCTGTGTATCTACTTCATACTTCAGTACTCACCTAACATTACCAGAGAATACCTGTGTACCTACTTCATACCTCAGTACTGCCCTAACATTACCAGAGAATACCTGTGTACCTACTTCATACCTCAGTACTCTCCTATCATTACCTGAGAATACCTGTGTACCTACTTCATACCTCAGTACTCTCCTATCATTACCTGAGAATACCTGTGTACCTACTTCATACCTCAGTACTGTCCTAACATTACCTGATAATACCTGTGTCCCTACTTCATACCTCAGTACTGTCCTAACATTACCCGAGAATACCTGTGTACCTACATCATACCTCAGTACTGTCCTAACATTACCCAAGAATACCTGTGTACCTACTTCATACCTCAGTACTGTCCTAACATTACCCGAGAATACCTGTGTACCTACATCATACCTCAGTACTGACCTAACATTACCAGAGAATACCTGTGTACCTACTTCATACCTCAGTACTGCCCTAACATTACCTGAGAATACCTGTGTACCTACTTCATACCTCAGTACTGCCCTAACATTACCAGAGAATACCTGTGTACCTACATCATACCGCAGTACTACCCTAACATTACCCGAGAATACTTGTGTACCTACTTCATACCTCAGTACTGCCCTAACATTACCTGAGAATACCTCTGTACCTACTTCATACCTCAGTACTGCCCTAACATTACCAGAGAATACCTCTGTACCTACTTCATACCTCAGTACTGCCCTAACATTACCAGAGAATACCTGTGTACCTACATTATACCTCAGTACTACCCTAACATTACCCGAGAATACCTGTGTACCTACTTCATACCTCACTACTGCCCTAACATTACCTGAGAATACCTGTGTACCTACTTCATACCTCAGTACTGCCCTAACATTACCAGAAAATACCTCTGTACCTACATCATACCTCAGTACTACCCTAACATTACCCGAGAATACCTGTGTACCTACTTCATACCTCAGTACTGCCCTAACATTACCTGAGAATACCTGTGTACCTACTTCATACCTCAGTACTGCCCTAACATTACCTGAGAATACCTCTGTACCTACTTCATACCTCAGTACTGCCCTAACATTACCAGAGAATACCTGTGTACCTACATCATACCTCAGTACTACCCTAACATTACCCAAGAATACCTGTGTATCTACTTCATACCTCAGTACTGTCCTAACATTACCAGAGAATACCTGTGTACCTACTTCATACCTCAGTACTGTCCTAACATTACCAGAGAATACCTGTGTACCTACTTCATACCTCAGTACTGCCCTAACATTACCAGGGAATACCTCTGTACCTACTTCATACCTCAGTACTGTCCCAACATTACCAGAAAATACCTGTGTACCTACTTCATACCTCAGTACTGTCCTAACATTACCCGAGAATACCTGTGTATCTACTTCATACCTCAGTACTGTCCTAACATTACCTGAGAATACCTGTTTACCTACTTCATACCTCAGTACTGTCCTAACATTAACCGAGAATACCTGTGTACCTACTTCATACCTCAGTACTGCCCTAACATTACCTGAGAATACCTGTGTACCTACTTCATACCTCAGTACTGCCCTAACATTACCTGAGAATACCTGTGTACCTACTTCATACCTCAGTACTGTCCTAACATTACCAGAGAATACCTGTGTACCTACTTCATACCTCAGTACTGCCCTAACATTACCTGAGAATACCTGTGTACCTACTTCATACCTCAGTACTGCCCTAACATTACCTGAGAATACCTGTGTACCTACTTCATACCTCAGTACTGTCCTAACATTACCCGAGAATACCTGTGTACCTACTTCATACCTCAGTACTGTCCTAACATTACCAGAGAATACCTGTGTACCTACTTCATACCTCAGTACTGCCCTAACATTACCCGAGAATACCTGTGTACCTACTTCATACCTCAGTACTGCCCTAACATTACCTGAGAATACCTGTGTACCTACTTCATACATCAGTACTGTCCTAACATTACCCGAGAATACCTGTGTACCTACTTCATACCTCAGTACTGCCCTAACATTACCCGAGAATACCTTTGTACCTACATCATACCTCAGTACTGTCCAAACATTACCCGAGAATACCTGTGTACCTACTTCATACCTCAGTACTGCCCTAACATTACCCGAGAATACCTGTGTACCTACTTCATACCTCAGTACTGCCCTAACATTACCCGAGAATACCTTTGTACCTACATCATACCTCAGTACTGTCCTAACATTACCTGAGAATACCTGTGTACCTACTTCATACCTCAGTACTGTCCAAACATTACCTGAGAATACCTGTGTACCTACTTCATACCTCAGTACTGTCCAAACATTACCTGAGAATACCTCTCTACCTACTTCATACCTCAGTACTGCCCTAACATTACCAGAGAATACCTGTGTACCTACATCATATCTCAGTACTGTCCTAACATTACCCGAGAATACCTGTGTACCTACATCATACCTCAGTACTACCCTAACATTACCCGAGAATACCTGTGTACCTACTTCATACCTCAGTACTGCCCTAACATTACCTGAGAATACCTCTCTACCTACTTCATACCTCAGTACTGTCCTAACATTACCCGAGAATACCTCTGTACCTACTTCATATCTCAGTACTGTCCTAACATTACCAGAGAATACCTCTGTACCTACTTCATACCTCAGTACTGTCCTAACATTACCTGAGAATACCTCTGTACCTACTTCATACCTCAGTACTGCCCTAACATTACCAGAGAATACCTGTGTACCTACTTCATACCTCAGTACTACCCTAACATTACCCGAGAATACCTGTGTACCTACTTCATACCTCACTACTGCCCTAACATTACCAGAAAATACCTCTGTACCTACATCATACCTCAGTACTACCCTAACATTACCCGAGAATACCTGTGTACCTACTTCATACCTCAGTACTGTCCTAACATTACCCGAGAATACCTGTGTACCTACTTCATACCTCAGTACTACCCTAACATTACCCGAGAATACCTTTGTACCTACATCATACCTCAGTACTGTCCTAACATTACCCGAGAATACCTTTGTACCTACATCATACCTCAGTACTGCCCTAACATTACCTGAGAATACCTGTGTACCTACTTCATACCTCAGTACTGTCCTAACATTACCCGAGAATACCTGTGTACCTACTTCATACATCAGTACTGTCCTAACATTACCTGAGAATACCTGTGTACCTACTTCATACCTCAGTACTGTCCAAACATTACCTGAGAATACCTGTGTACCTACTTCATACCTCAGTACTGTCCAAACATTACCTGAGAATACCTCTCTACCTACTTCATACCTCAGTACTGCCCTAACATTACCAGAGAATACCTGTGTACCTACATCATATCTCAGTACTGTCCTAACATTACCCGAGAATACCTGTGTACCTACATCATACCTCAGTACTACCCTAACATTACCCGAGAATACCTGTGTACCTACTTCATACCTCAGTACTGCCCTAACATTACCTGAGAATACCTCTCTACCTACTTCATACCTCAGTACTGTCCTAACATTACCCGAGAATACCTCTGTACCTACTTCATATCTCAGTACTGTCCTAACATTACCAGAGAATACCTCTGTACCTACTTCATACCTCAGTACTGTCCTAACATTACCTGAGAATACCTCTGTACCTACTTCATACCTCAGTACTGCCCTAACATTACCAGAGAATACCTGTGTACCTACTTCATACCTCAGTACTACCCTAACATTACCCGAGAATACCTGTGTACCTACTTCATACCTCACTACTGCCCTAACATTACCAGAAAATACCTCTGTACCTACATCATACCTCAGTACTACCCTAACATTACCCGAGAATACCTGTGTACCTACTTCATACCTCAGTACTGCCCTAACATTACCTGAGAATACATGTGTACCTACTTCATACCTCACTACTGCCCTAACATTACCTGAGAATACCTCTGTACCTACTTCATACCTCAGTACTGCCCTAACATTACCCGAGAATACCTGTGTATCTACTTCATACCTCAGTACTGTCCTAACATTACCAGAGAATACCTGTGTGCCTACTTCATACCTCAGTACTGCCCTAACATTACCAGGGAATACCTCTGTACCTACTTCATACCTCAGTACTGTCCCAACATTACCAGAAAATACCTGTGTACCTACTTCATACCTCAGTACTGTCCTAACATTACCAGAAAATACCTCTGTACCTACATCATACCTCAGTACTGTCCTAACATTACCTGAGAATACCTGTTTACCTACTTCATACCTCAGTACTGCCCTAACATTACCCGAGAATACCTGTGTACCTACTTCATACCTCAGTACTGTCCTAACATTACCTGAGAATACCTGTGTACCTACTTCATACCTCAGTACTGCCCTAACATTACCCGAGAATACCTGTGTACCTACTTCATACCTCAGTACTGTCCTAACATTACCCGAGAATACCTGTGTACCTACTTCATACCTCAGTACTGTACTAATATCACCAGAGAATACCTGTGTACCTACTTCATACCTCAGTACTGTCCTAACATTACCTGAGAATACCTGTGTACCTACTTCATACCTCAGTACTGCCCTAACATTACCCGAGAATACCTGTGTACCTACTTCATACCTCAGTACTGCCCTAACATTACCCGAGAATACCTTTGTACCTACATCATACCTCAGTACTGCCCTAACATTACCTGAGAATACCTGTGTACCTACTTCATACCTCAGTACTGCCCTAACATTACCTGAGAATACCTCTCTATCTACTTCATACCTCAGTACTGACCTAACATTACCAGAGAATACCTGTGTACCTACATCATATCTCAGTACTGTCCTAACATTACCCGAGAATACCTGTGTACCTACATCATACCTCAGTACTGCCCTAACATTACCCGAGAATACCTGTGTACCTACTTCATACCTCAGTACTGCCCTAACATTACCTGAGAATACCTCTGTACCTACTTCATACCTCAGTACTGTCCTAACATTACCCGAGAATACCTCTGTACCTACTTCATATCTCAGTACTGTCCTAACATTACCAGAGAATACCTGTGTACCTACTTCATACCTCAGTACTGTCCTAACATTACCCGAGAATACCTGTGTACCTACTTCATACCTCAGTACTGCCCTAACATTACCAGAGAATACCTGTGTACCTACATCATACCTCAGTACTACCCTAACATTACCTGAGAATACCTGTGTACCTACTTCATACCTCAGTACTGCCCTAACATTACCTGAGAATACCTGTGTACCTACTTCATATCTCAGTACTACCCTAACATTACCAGAGAATACCTGTGTACCTACTTCATACCTCAGTACTGCCCTAACATTACCCGAGAATACCTGTGTACCTACATCATACCTCAGTACTACCCTAACATTACCTGAGAATACCTGTGTACCTACTTCATACCTCAGTACTGCCCTAACATTACCTGAGAATACCTGTGTACCTACTTCATATCTCAGTACTGCCCTAACATTACCAGAGAATACCTCTCTACCTACTTCATACCTCAGTACTGCCCTAACATTACCAGAGAATACCTGTGTACCTACTTCATACCTCAGTACTACCCTAACATTACCAGAGAATACTTTGTACCTACTTCATACCTCAGTACTGTCCTAACATTACCCGAGAATACCTGTGTACCTACTTCATACCTCAGTACTGTCCTAACATTACCCGAGAATACCTGTGTATCTACTTCATACCTCAGTACTGTCCTAATATTACCAGAGAATACATGTGTACCTACTTCATACCTCAGTACTGCCCTAACATTACCAGAGAATACCTGTGTACCTACTTTATACCTCAGTACTGCCCTAACATTACCTGAGAATACCTGTGTACCTACTTCATACCTCAGTACTGTCCTAACATTACCAGAGAATACCTGTGTACCTACATCATACCGCAGTACTACCCTAACATTACCCGAGAATACCTGTGTACCTACTTCATACCTCAGTACTGTCCTAACATTACCAGAGAATACCGCTGTACCTACTTCATACCTCAGTACTGTCCTAACATTACCAGAGAATACCTGTGTACCTACTTCATACCTCAGTACTGTCCTAACATCACCAGAAAATACCTGTGTACCTACTTCATACCTCAGTACTCTCCTAACATTACCCGAGAATACCTGTGTATCTACTTCATACCTCAGTACTCTCCTAACATTACCCGAGAATACCTGTGTACCTACTTCATACCTCAGTACTGCCCTAACATTACCCGAGAATACCTGTGTACCTACTTCATACCTCAGTACTGTCCTAACATTACCCGAGAATACCTGTGTACCTACTTCATACCTCAGTACTGCCCTAACATTACCTGAGAATACCTTTGTACCTACATCATACCTCAGTACTGCCCTAACATTACCTGAGAATACCTGTGTACCTACTTCATACCTCAGTACTGCCCTAACATTACCTGAGAATACCTCTCTACCTACTTCATACCTCAGTACTGACCTAACATTACCAGAGAATACCTGTGTACCTACATCATATCTCAGTACTGTCCTAACATTACCCGAGAATACCTGTGTACCTACATCATACCTCAGTACTGTCCTAACATTACCCGAGAATACCTGTGTACCTACTTCATACCTCAGTAGTGCCCTAACATTACCTGAGAATACCTGTGTACCTACTTCATACCTCAGTACTGCCCTAACATTACCTGAGAATACCTGTGTACCTACTTCATACCTCAGTACTACCCTAACATTACCCGAGAATACCTGTGTACCTACTTCATACCTCAGTACTGCCCTAACATTACCTGAGAATACCTGTGTACCTACTTCATACCTCAGTACTGCCCTAACATTACCTGAGAATACCTGTGTACCTACTTCATACCTCAGTACTGCCCTAACATTACCTGAGAATACCTGTGTACCTACTTCATACCTCAGTACTGTACTAATATCACCAGAGAATACCTGTGTACCTACTTCATACCTCAGTACTGCCCTAAGATTACCAGAGAATACCTGTGTACCTACTTCATACCTCAGTACTCTACTAATATCACCAGAGAATACCTGTGTACCTACTTCATACCTCAGTACTGCCCTAACATTACCTGAGAATACCTGTGTACCTACTTCATACCTCAGTACTGTACTAATATCACCAGAGAATACCTGTGTACCTACTTCATACCTCAGTACTGCCCTAACATTACCTGAGAATACCTGTGTACCTACTTCATACCTCAGTACTGTACTAATATCACCAGAGAATACCTGTGTACCTACTTCATACCTCAGTACTGCCCTAACATTACCAGAGAATACCTCTGTACCTACTTCATACCTCAGTACTGTCCTAACATTACCCGAGAATACCTCTGTACCTACTTCATATCTCAGTACTGTCCTAACATTACCAGAGAATACCTCTGTACCTACTTCATACCTCAGTACTGTCCTAACATTACCCGAGAATACCTGTGTATCTACTTCATACCTCAGTACTGTCCTAATATTACCAGAGAATACCGCTGTACCTACTTCATACCTCAGTACTGTCCTAACATTACCAGAGAATACCTGTGTACCTACATCATACCGCAGTACTACCCTAACATTACCCGAGAATACCTGTGTACCTACTTCATACCTCAGTACTGTCCTAACATTACCAGAGAATACCGCTGTACCTACTTCATACCTCAGTACTGTCCTAACATTACCAGAGAATACCTGTGTACCTACTTCATACCTCAGTACTGTCCTAACATCACCAGAAAATACCTGTGTACCTACTTCATACCTCAGTACTCTCCTAACATTACCCGAGAATACCTGTGTATCTACTTCATACCTCAGTACTCTCCTAACATTACCCGAGAATACCTGTGTATCTACTTCATACCTCCCTTATTTTGTCCGACTCCTCCCTCTGACTCTGCTTTATCTCCCTTATTATATCTGACTCATCCTTCCAGCTCCGCTTTATCTACCTTATTATGTCCGACTCGTCCCTCCAACTCCGCTTTATCTCCTCCTTTATTATGTCCAGCTCTTCCCTCTGACTCGGTTTTATCTCCCTAATTACATCCAACTCTTCCTCCTGAATTGACTCCTCCACTGGTCCAAATCAATGCTCTGCACTAAACCTCTCATTGCGAACTCTCCCCTCTTCCTTGGCTCATACATTGACTTCAGTTCTCCTCTTTACATTATCCCTTTACCTATCTATCCATCTATTCACATATACATATGACACGTAGAAAATTATTGTTTTAATTGCTTCAACCATTAGAATATTTGACAGGTCAAAATCACGTAAAAGGGTAAAATAGATCTACACTAGTACCTACTGTATGTTTCTGTGACTACATGTGGATAGTGAACAAGATCGGTGTGACTGTGTGTGTGTGAAATGACCATTAGGGTACACATCTATCTGTAAATATCTGGGGACAGTGAAACATCCCTAAACTGTTATTGTATGTGTTGTATCATGAATACCAATGGGGCAAACCTAGGTTGGCCATTAGTGCATGCGTGGTTCTGTGGCTATCTGTGGACCAAGGAACAAGATTAGGGTGACAGTTACTGTGTGATTCTGTGACTCCCAGTGCACAAGGCTAAGATGACCATTAGTGTATGTGTGGTTCTGATACAGCATGGGGACAATGAAAAAATAATTGGTTGACCATAAGTGTACACATGTTTCTGTGACAAGTAGGGGACACCAGGGAGTTACCATTAGTGTATGATGGTTCCCTGTCTACTTGGGGAGAGTAGAACATGATTAAGGTGACCATTCATGTAAGTATGATTCTGTGACTACCAGTGGAATAAGACAATGGTGGCCAACTGGCCATAAGCATATATGTGGTTCTGTGATGGCCTGTTGACAGTCGAACAAGGCTCTGGTAACCACTAGTTTACATATGGTTATGTGACTACTAGTGGACAGGGGAACAAGGCTGTAGTAACCATTAGTGTTCATGTGGTACTGCGACTGCCTGTGGATAATAGAAAAGGCTATGGTAAACAGTATACATATGGTTCTGCGACTACTAATGGAACAAGGCTAGAGTGACCATTAGTGTTCATGTGGTTCAGTGGCTGCCTGTGGAAAGAGGACAAAGCTAGGGTGACCATTAGTGTTCATGTGGTTCAGTGACTGCTTGTTGAAACTGGGTGACCATTAGTGTTCGTGTGGTTCTGTACCTAGCAGTGGAATGACTTTAGGGTGAACATTAGTGTTCAAGTGGTTCTGTAATTAGCAGTAGAATGACGTTAGGGTGACCATTAGTGTCCATGTGGTTCTGTAACTAGCAGTGGAATGACGTTAGGGTGACCATTACTTTTCATGTGGTTCGGTGACTGCCGATGGAAAGTGGAACGAAGCTAGGGTGACCATTAGTGTTCATTTGGTTCGGTGAATGACAGCTGTCACTATGGGCTTCCCCTGCTGTCTCCATGACCTCTCCTTACTGTCTCCATGGCCATTCCTGGATGTCTCCATTGCAAATTTTGGCTGTCTCCATGACCTCTCCTGTCTGTCTCCATAACGTATGTCTCCATGACTTCTCTTTGCTGTCTCCATGGCTTCTCTTGGTTGTCTCCGTGACACTGTTTCCATAATCTCTTCCAGTTGTCTTCATGACGCTGTCTCCATGATTTCTCTTTGCTGTCTCCATTGCCTCTTCTGGCCCCTCTCAGATGTCTCCATGACCTCTACCAGTTGTCACCATGGCCTCTACCATTTGTCTCCATGACCTCTCCCGGCTTTCTCGTTGCACTGTGTCTTTGTCTTGTTGGTCTCGGTGAGTACAATCCTCTGCTTCTCCCCGTTAGCTGTAAAGTGCTAGTTGCAGCCACTGTGGATAGTAAGAAAAAAACATTATCATCAGCAGATGTATTACAGTTTGATGTCCACGAGAGGCAATAACTACCCGCACTCCATGAGCCTCCCCCATAGTTGTTATGATACATCACTAGTGTTACACTAAAGGTACATATATTGAAGGTTGCTCAAATTGTCACACGGGATAGATATCAAACACTGACTCACCAGACCAAATGGCCTTGTGGATCTGGGGCAACCCCCAACAACCTCGGCACAGGTTTCAACAAACATGAGGACAACAGGAAGGGAGTGTTCTACAGATCCACCAGCAGCAAACAACCAGTCACTCAGTTGAAGGGAAAAACATCTCAAATTTTATTGTAAATACTATTAACATTAGCTCCATAGAGATCGCATCAGGAGGTGATGTTAGAGTTGTCACATAAACATGACCGCCTTACGCATTTCATGAAAGCATCACTTAGTGATAGGCAGATTGCGCTCAAAACATCAACGTTTAAATACTATAGATACAGAAGGAAACAATTAAAATCAATTGGAACTGACCATTCAAGAAGAGCATATCTGTAAAGCACTATCCCAGTCCCTCAGATCATGGAAAACCAGATCCGATAAAGAAGACCAAGATGGACTTCTCCATCTATGCTCTAACTACAAGTGCTCAGACTAAAGGATTCAAAATCCAAACTAACAAATTGGCAAACGGCACCTCCAACGGTCAGACATATATATTGATGGCGACACCCTTTGTGAAGAAAATATATGAATCACTCATAGCGACACAAATAAAACATGATATATCATACATGGTGGCACTAAAAACAAGAAACATATATGGATTGAAAACATAATTGTAAGTGACAGCCTATCTTCCTATTACAGTGCCCATATCAAAAGCAAATGATATTAGAAATGTTCTGTACTATGTCCTCCAGAAAGGCCAGTATGAAGGGCTAATCATAATGAAACCCTAGAATAGTCCGTATAGGATTGATACAACAATCAACTGATTACCTAGAAATCAGTCTTATCTATGGACAAAAAGGTTGACCTCATGTTCCAAGTTCATGCCACTTGGTCATCTAGTGGACAAGTATAAAATCCATTTGACTTCTGTTCTATCCAACAGTACCTGTGGGTCACCCTTTCTGTCTGGGGCAAACACCCTCTCAATGCCCTGAAAGGAGAAGAAAGACAGATCTGAATGTGAGGAAACAAGGAAATGACGTGCTACTGGTTTAGGGAGGTCATCATTCTTAATAAAAGAGATTTGCTCCCTCACGCTGTCCTTCAAGGCCCTAATGGTGCGACCCACATATTGTTTTTTACACTTCAAACACGTAGGGAGATAAACCATAAGTGGTCCTGCAATTTATGTATTGTTTCAAATGATACATTTTTCCATACAAAAGGAATTCCCTGTTTGTCCAAATGAACAAGCAATAAACTGATGACTCCACAGCCATACATCCCAAATGTGTTCAGCCATGTTGGGGTATTCCTAAACAAACTGGGTGAGAGACTTCTTCCCAGCGTGGCAGATCTTCTGGATAAGTAGTTACACCCTGGCTGCAGATATGTCCTTAAGTGACTATCGCCCCATAAAATGAGAATATGTTTTTTAATCATTCTCTTTATTGAATTAAATCCTAGACTGTAGTCAGTGATGAACACACGTTTTCAGTGGAATTATCCTTTGTACCTTAGCCTTGTTTACTAATCAGAGTATCCTTATTTGTGGTTTTCGCCCCCTCTCATGGGCATATTCCAGAAGGTATGCTGGATAACTCCTCTGTAAGAAGAGGGATCTAAGATCGTTAGATTCAAATTCGTTCTCATTGGAACAGTTTCTGCAGAGCCTCAGAAATTGTCTGATGGGAATCCCTCTAATCGTATGCTTTGGATGGTATGACTACGCATGTAATAGTGAATTTCCCATGCTGGTTTACTATATAAGGTAGTAGAAAGAATAATTCCAGTACAGGTTTTGGTAAGCACACCCAAAAAAAAAAAAAAAAACACATTTAAAATTTGCTGGAGTGCAACCAATTTTGACCCAAATAGCTAAAAGCAAATACACAAAGTATTGGTGCACATCCAAATTTTCATCACCATTAACCCTTTACTCTGCGGCATTGTGCCTGCATATCACTACTATATTAAAGATGAGAATTTATTAACATAATATGGCCACAGAATGCTAAGCTTGCAACCAACGCCAAGCTACCTCATTACTGGCAAATTCCTAACCTTAATATGCTTTGTCTTATGAGCTGAATCTCTCCTACTTTAGGCATTTACTAACCTTAATTTACTTTATCCTGAGAGCTGAGTCTTGGTCAGCTTTACTCATTAATGGAGAGAGACTCTCTGACAGGCATTATATAGTGTCCTAGAGACAATGAGCATTGCCCCTGGGGTGGGAGGGGTGCTTAAACCAATTGAAGATGGTCAAAACTTCCAAAACTACAATTCCAGTCCAGGTTTTGGTAAGCACACCCAAAGAAATAAATACATTAAAAATTTGCTGTAGTGCAACCAATTTTGAGCAAAATAGCTACAAGCAAATACAAAGTATTGGTGCACATCCAAATTTTCATCACCATTAACACTTTACTCTGCGGCATTGTGTCTGCATATCACTACTATATTAAATGTACCAATGATATGTGGGCACAATGCTGCAGAGTAAGGGGTTAATGGTGATGAAAATTTCGATGTGCACCAATACTATGTGTATTTGTATATATATATATATATATGTATATATATATATATATATATATATATATATATATATATATATATATATATATATATTGTGACGGAATGGTTGTCAACACAGAGAATGACATGTATCTGTTTTCAGTGATCGCCATTGTCTTAACGTGTTCCCATTCTTGAAACATTAATGTCCCCTGTGTGCATGCATCAGAGAGTGCTGGCCATTTACCAGCATTGAATGGATTGGTTAGTGTGTATGATGTACAGAGGAATGGTGCCATCCAGTCTAGCCGACCACAGAGGTAGGACAAATCTGTGTGTGGAATGTGTGTATCTTCCCCCTTACATCAGGCTAAGCAGAAAGAGACCTGGTAGATGGTACCTGCGTACCTCCCAAGTGTCCCTCTTTAGGAGGGACAGTCCCTCTTTTAGACCCAAATCCCTCTGTCCCTCTTTCCCACCCTGATGTCCCTGTGTTTAGGAGATCAGACTGTGCGGTGTGTATAGAAGTGTATCACCCTGGTGTCCCTGTATTTAGGAGATCGACTGTGTGGTGTGTATATAACTGTATCACCCTGGTGTCCCTGTGTTTAGGAGATCAGACTGTGTGGTGTGTATATAAGTGTATCACCCTGATGTCCCTGTGTTTAGGAGATCAGACTGTGTGGTGTGTATAGAAGTGTATCACCCTGATGTCCCTGTGTTTAGGAAATCAGACTGTGTGGTGTGTATATAAGTGTATCACCCTGGTGTTCCTGCGTTTAGGAGATCAGACTGTGTGGTGTGTATATACGTGTATCACCCTGGTGTCCCTGTGTTTAGGAGATCAGACTGTGTGGTGTATATATAAGTGTATCACCCTGGTGTTCCTGTGTTTAGGAGATCAGACTGTGTGGTGTGTATATAAGTGTATCATCACCCTGGTGTCCCTGTGTTTAGGAGATCAGACTGTGTGGTGTGTATAGAGGTGTATCACCCTGTGTCCCTGTGTTTAGGAGATCAGACTGTGCGGTGTGTATAGAAGTGTATCACCCTGGTGTCCCTGTGTTTAGGATATCAGACTGTGTGGTGTGTGTATAGAAATGTATCACCCTAGTGTCCCTGTGTTTAGGAGATCAGACTGTGTGGTGTGTATAGAAGTGTATCACCCTGGTGTCCCTGTGTTTAGGAGATCAGACTGTGTGGTGTGTATAGAAGTGTATCACCCTGGTGTCCCTGTGTTTAGGAGATCAGACTGTGTGGTGTGTATAGAAATGTATCACCCTGGTGTCCCTGTGTTTAGGAGATCAGACTGTGTGGTGTGTATATAAGTGTATCACCCTGGTGTCCCTGTGTTTAGGAGATCAGACTGTGTGGTGTGTATAGAAGTGTATCACCCTGGTGTCCCTGTGTTTAGGAGATCAGACTGTGTGGTGTGTATAGAAGTGTATCACCCTGGTGTCCCTGTGTTTAGGAGATCAGACTGTGTGGTGTGTATAGAAGTGTATCACCCTGGTGTCCCTGTGTTTAGGAGATCAGACTGTGTGGTGTGTATATAAGTGTATCACCCTGGTGTCCCTGTGTTTAGGAGATCAGACTGTGTGGTGTATATATAAGTGCATCACCCTGGTGTTCCTGTGTTTAGGAGATCAGACTGTGTGGTGTGTATATAAGTGTATCATCACCCTGGTGTCCCTGTGTTTAGGAGATCAGACTGTGTGGTGTGTATAGAGGTGTATCACCCTGTGTCCCTGTGTTTAGGAGATCAGACTGTGTGGTGTGTATAGAAGTGTATCACCCTGGTGTCCCTGTGTTTAGGATATCAGACTGTGTGGTGTGTGTATATAAGTGTATCACCCTGGTGTCCCTGTGTTTAGGAGATCAGACTGTGTGGTGTGTATAGAAGTGTATCTCCCTGGTGTCCCTGTGTTTAGGTGATCAGACTGTGTGGTGTGTATAGAAGTGTATCACCCTGGTGTCCCTGTGTTTAGGAGATCAGACTGTGTGGTGTGTATATAAGTGTATCACCCTGATGTCCCTGTATTTAGGAGATCAGACTGTGTGGTGTGTATATAAGTGAATCACCCTGGTGTCCCTGTGTTTAGGAGATCAGACTGTGTGGTGTGTATATAAGTGTATCACCCTGGTGTCCCTGTGTTTAGGAGATCAGACTGTGTGGTGTGTATAGAAGTGTATCACCCTGGTGTCCCTGTGTTTAGGAGATCAGACTGTGTGGTGTGTATAGAAGTGTATCATGTTGCTCTACAGCAATAAAACTCACATTAATGTTTGTTTAAACATGGTTTATAAATTAGTCTGTGTAAGTAAAATACTTTGTTATTGTTATGTCATTTATTAGGTTACAGAAGTAGGCATCAGTATGTCATGAATCTGCGTAAAAATTCAAGGATCTTAGGAGGTCTTCCCCAACTCCTCTGTTAGGATTAAAGATACAAGGAACCTTCATGGAATCCAGCAGTATGTGTAGTGGGCGGGGTGCCACTCTTGCCTCTAGTGGGACTATGTGTAAGTTCCAGTATAAAGCCAAAATGCACTGTGAGTATTATGTGGAGCCCCTGGCAATCTGGGCAACTTTTCTGACAAACCAAGACGAGAACCACAGAAGTGTTTAGTTTTTAAGCTTTGCTTTGTTTGTTTGCCTGTAATTGTTGTCCTATGTTTGTGTGCCGCGACCTCTCTAATAAATGCAATTTATTATCTTTTTGTCTGGCTGGATAAATCGCTTACCCTCGGTCTACCAATCAGTGACCTCTGTTCCCCCGTCACATTATGTATATATAGTGGATAGCACTCACTTTTAGTCCTTCTGACCCAGGTGCACATTTCCCCAGATAGCAGTATAGACATAGAAAGAATGTGGGCCGCACCCGTGGGACTTTTCAATAAGGTATTTATTAAGAAAATAAAGGGTAATAGGTCAAAATTTCTGTCTCTTAATAAAGGTTTGTTTGAGACCGAAACATCAAACTATCTATTACCCATTATTTCCTCAATAAATACCTGATTAAAAAGTCCCAGAGGTGCTGCACACACACACGCACTTTTTTTTTTTTTTTTTTTTTTTGACGAAGAGGGTCACCATTATGGATATATTATATATATATATATATATATATATATATGTCTGACCATTGGAGAAGCTGTTTGTCATTTTGGATTTCTAATCATTTAGTTTGAATTGCCTGAGCACTCTTAGTTAAAGCATGGACGGAAGAGTCCATCTTGGTCTTCTCTACCAGATGTGGTTTTCCATGATCTGAGGGGTTGGGATTGTTGTTTACGTATATGCATGGTCAGTTCCATTTCATTGTAATAATTTTAATAGTTTCCATCCGTATCTATAGTATGTAAGCGCTGATGTTGTGACCTGCAATCTGCCTATGACTCAGTGATGCTTTCATGAAACGCGTATCACCTCCTGATAGGATTTGTATGGAGATTATGTTAACAGCATTAACAATAAAATTGTTATTCAAGATGACTTGATGTTTGCTGTTGGTACATTACTAGTGTGACCACATTTCCACTGTGACATTAACGGACACTGCCAAGCCGGGAGCAGCAGAGTACAGTGTAGACAGGGTGAGGTGACATCACTGGACATCAGGACTCATCCTGTGCTTTCTCCGAACAGTACAGGGAAAACTACCCACTGACTGCTCTCACAGAAAGTAACATCTGTGCTGGGCTACAAGAAAATGGATGCCAAGTCCCAAGCCTTAGTATAAGGCCCCCCAACCACCCACTGCTACCTGGCACATAACCCATACCAGGGCTAGACAACCTTTGGCTCCCATGCTGTTGGAGACTACAGCTTCCAAACATCCCCAACCAGCTGGAGAACCAAAGGTTGCCTACCCCTGCCAAGAACATAGGAGCATAAAGGTCTCCTCCTTTAGACAAAGGTAGTTAAAGGAGCAGTAAACTTTTTTATGAAAAAATATATATTGTAGGGATTTTCCTATTGAGTAAAATAAGGGTACTCCCACTGTGGAGAGATTTATGTTTCCAGAGTTATTACAGTTTAAACCCATGTTTTTTTTACATTAGCAGTGCCCTCTAGTGGTCAAATTCTAATTAGATTTCCTCTTAGATTCTAATGGAGAGAAAAGTCAGAAAAGTCAGAGACATACAGTTCTCCATAGAATGTGATAGAAACTGCCTGTCACTTCCTGTCAGTGAGAACTATCAGGAAGTAACCACACAGTAAATTCACTTCCTGATTATTTAAACTGCTATCAATTTTGAATAAAACATCTGACAGAGATGGGAGTGACCTTGTTTTATTCAGCAGGAAATGTTCTATAAAATATGTGTTTTCATAAAAAAAAAAGTTTACTGCTCCTTTAAAAAACTGTCTAGTAGAGGGGCATACACACTGGGAAACACTGGACAAATCAGTATGTATACCTGGCATTACAACAATAAATAAACTGGTAAATAAACTGGACAAATCAGTATACAAACTGGTAAAATAAAGAGCCAAATTAGATGTAAACTGGACACTATAAATCAGGCACAAGAGGACTGAGATTCTACTGGTGTCGTGCAGAGCTCAGCGCTCTGGGTGTGGCCAGCACTGGTGAGGTGCCTGATGGGAAATCTGGCCGTGTTGTAGCCAATGAAGGGCTACATCTGGGCCCCAGTGTCCACCCTCTGTTATCCTGGCAGTTACAGCCTTGGGTAGACTTAAAGACCTGGTGCCTGGTCAGTAATGGCGGCTGTAGGACATGTCTGACCTGGTGATAGTTTAGGGTCACTGTGCCAGAGCCGGTGGGGTCTGCAGCATGGAACATCCCTGTAAGGAAACACACGTGTTAGATTAGTTCATGTCACACGTGTTTATATACACAGATACAATAAGCACATCCCTGTAAGGAAACACACGTTAGATTAGTCCATGTCACACGTGTTTATATACACAGATACAATAAGCACATCCCTGTAAGGAAACACACGTGTTAGATTAGTCCATGTCACACGTGTTTATATACACAGATACAATAATAACATCCCTGTAAGGAAACACACACGTTAGATTAGTCCATGTCACATGTGTCTATATACACAGATACAATAAGCACATCCCTGTAAGGAAACACACGTGTTAGATTAGTCCATGTCACACGTGTTTATATACACAGATACAATGATAACATCCCTTTAAGGAAACACACGTGTTAGATTAGTCCATGTCACACGTGTTTATATACACAGATACAATAAGGACATCCCTGTAAGGAAACACACGTTAGATTAGTCCATGTCACACGTGTTTATATACACAGATACAATAAACACATCCCTGTAAGGAAACACACGTGTTAGATTAGTCCATGTCACACGTGTCTATATACACAGATACAATAAGCACATCCCTGTAAGGAAACACACGTGTTAGATTAGTCCATGTCACAAGTGTCTATATACACAGATACAATAAACACATCCCTGTAAGGAAACACACACGTTAGATTAGTCCATGTCACATGTGTCTATATACACAGATACAATAAGCACATCCCTGTAAGGAAACACACGTGTTAGATTAGTCCATGTCACACGTGTTTATATACACAGATACAATGATAACATCCCTTTAAGGAAACACACGTGTTAGATTAGTCCATGTCACACGTGTTTATATACACAGATACAATAAGCACATCCCTGTAAGGAAACACATGTTAGATTAGTCCATGTCACACGTGTATATATACACAGATACAATAAGGACATCCCTGTAAGGAAACACACGTGTTAGATTAGTCCATGTCACACGTGTCTATATACATAGATACAATAAGCACATCCCTGTAAGGAAACACACGTGTTAGATTAGTCCATGTCACAAGTGTTTATATACACAGATACAATAAGAACATCCCTGTAAGGAAACACACGTGTTAGATTAGTCCATGTCACACGTGTTTATATACACAGATACAATAAGAACATCCCTGTAAGGAAACACACGTGTTAGATTAGTCCATGTCACACGTGTCTATATACACAGATACAATAAGAACATCCCTGTAAGGAAACACACGTGTTAGATTAGTCCATGTCACACGTGTTTATATACACAGATACAATAAGGACATCCCTGTAAGGAAAGACACGTGTTAGATTAGTCCATGTCACACGTATCTATATACACAGATACAATAAGGACATCCCTGTAAGGAAACACATGTTAGATTAGTCCATGTCACACGTGTCTATATACACAGATACAATAAGCACATCCCTGTAAGGAAACACACGTGTTAGATTAGTACATGTCACACGTGTTTATATACACAGATACAATAAGGACATCCCTGTAAGGAAACAAACACATTAGATTAGTCCATGTTACACGTGTTTATATACACAGATACAATAAGCACATCCCTGTAAGGAAACACACGTGTTAGATTAGTTCATGTCACATGTGTTTATATACACAGATACAATAAGGACATCCCTGTAAGGAAACAAACACATTAGATTAGTCCATGTCACAAGTGTTTATATACACAGATACAATGATAACATCCCTGTAAGGAAACACACGTGTTAGATTAGTCCATGTCACACGTGTCTATATACACAGATACAATAAGGACATCCCTGTAAGGAAACACATGTTAGATTAGTCCATGTCACATGTGTTTATAAACACAGATACAATGATAACATCCTGTAAGGAAACACACGTGTTAGATTAGTCCATGTCACACTTGTTTATATACACAGATACAATAAGGACATCCCTGTAAGGAAACACACGTGTTAGATTAGTCCATGTCACACGTGTCTATATACACAGATACAATAAGGACATCCCTGTAAGGAAACACACGTTAGATTAGTCCATGTCACACGTGTTTATATACACAGATACAATAAGGACATCCCTGTAAGGAAACACATGTTAGAGTAGTCCATGTCACACGTGTTTATATACACAGATACAATAAGGACATCCCTGTAAGGAAACACACGTGTTAGATTAGTCCATGTCACACGTGTTTATATACACAGATACAATAAGGACATCCCTGTAAGGAAACACACGTGTTAGATTAGTCCATGTCACACGTGTTTATATACACAGATACAATAAGAACATCCCTGTAAGGAAACACACGTTAGATTAGTCCATGTCACACATGTCTATATACACAGATACAATAATAACATCCCTGTAAGGAAACACATGTTAGATTAGTCCATGTCACACGTGTTTATATACACAGATACAATAAGCACATCCCTGTAAGGAAACACACACGTTAGATTAGTCCATGTCACACGTGTCTATATACACAGATACAATAAGGACATCCTGTAAGGAAACACACATGTTAGATTAGTCCATGTCACACGTATCTATATACACAGATACAATAAGCACATCCCTGTAAGGAAACATATGTTAGATTAGTCCATGTCACACGTGTTTATATACACAGATACAATAAGCACATCCCTGTAAGGAAACACACACGTTAGATTAGTCCATGTCACACGTGTCTATGTACATAGATACAATAAGGACATCCCTGTAAGGAAGCACACGTGTTAGATTAGTCCATGTCACACGTGTCTCTATACACAGATACAATAAGGACATCCCTGTAAGGAAAGACACGTGTTAGATTAGTCCATGTCACACGTGTTTATATACACAGATACAATAAGCACATCCCTGTAAGGAAACACACACGTTAGATTAGTCCATGTCACACGTGTCTCTATACACAGATACAATAAGGACATCCCTGTAAGGAAACACACATGTTAGATTAGTCCATGTCACACGTGTTTATATACACAGATACAATAAGAACATCCCTGTAAGGAAACACACGTGTTAGATTAGTCCATGTCACACGTGTTTATATACACAGATACAATAAGCACATCCCTGTAAGGAAACACATGTTAGATTAGTCCATGTCACACGTGTATATATACACAGATACAATAAGCACATCCCTGTAAGGAAACACACACGTTAGATTAGTCCATGTCACACGTGTCTCTATACACAGATACAATAAGGACATCCCTGTAAGAAAACACACATGTTAGATTAGTCCATGTCACACATGTTTATATACACAGATACAATAATAACATCCCTGTAAGGAAACACACGTGTTAGATTAGTCCATGTCACACGTGTTTATATACACAGACACAATAAGAACATCCCTGTAAGGAAACACACATGTTAGATTAGTCCATGTCACACATGTTTATATACACAGATACAATAATAACATCCCTGTAAGGAAACACACGTGTTAGATTAGTCCATGTCACACGTGTTTATATACACAGATACAATAAGAACTGAGTGTATCACTGCTGGATACACCCACAAGGGGCAGTATGGAGGACCTACGTCACTGTCCTCTACACCGCCACCTACAGGACCCAGGATATAGTCCCATCCTTGTCCGACTACAGACACTGCAGGGGGTGATTTAGGCAGATGGGTGAATCCCCGACTCGTCCAAATCACTGCAGGACCATCGTCACTCTGTGTCCTTGTCTCTCCCCTCCCTGCAGCAATGGGCTTCCCTCCCTGCTCCCCACCCTCCTGGGCCTACACCCTTACATAAGGGGAGGAGACTAACGTGTGCAGGACTGGTCCATGTAATGTGCACAGGGGATAGGAGAGGACTGGTCCATGTACTGGGAGCAGGGGGATGTAGGTGGAGGACCGGTCCATGTAATGTGCTCAGGGGGATGTAGGAGGAGACTCACCTGTTACACTCTGTAGTTTCAGGAGGCAGCAGATGAAGGAGGAATAGGTGATGGAGTCGTCATTATCTGAGTACCGAAGCTGGGCCAGTCTCACCAACAAATCGTCTACCTGGAGGCCTGAAGGAAGGAGAGACCGCCGGGTGTGGGGTTATTGGAGATCTGACATCTAACATGTCAATGTGCTGCAGTGAGGGAGAGGGATTGGTTGAGAGAGGGGGGGAGGGAGAGAGAGAGAGAGAGATATGAAGAGGGGGGGGTGGGAGAGAGATAGGAAGAAAGAGTGGGGGTGAGAGATTGAGAGAGGGGGAGAGAGAGAGGGAGAGAGCGAGAGCGGGAGATAGAAAGGGAGAGAGCGAGAGGGGAGGGAGAGAGAGGAAGAGTGGGAGAGAGAGAGGGGAAGAGCGGGAGATAGAGAGGGAGAGAGCGAGAGGGGAGAGAGAGAGGGGAAGAGCGGGAGAGAGAGAGAGAGGACAGAGAGGGGGGAGAGTGAGAGGGGAGAGAGAGAGAGGACAGAGAGGGGGGAGAGAGAGAGGGGATAGAGAGAGGGGAGAGCGAGAGGGCAGGAGAGGGGGGAGAGCGAGAGGGCAGGAGAGGAAGAGGGGGAGATAGAGTAAGGGGTAGTGAGGAGGGAAAGGAGAGCGGTTGGGGCGGGCGCTTGTGAATCTAGATTTGACCCTCTGGTCGCTGAGGACTGACACGGAGGCCCCACTGCTGTCAGGTGTAACCCCCCAGATCCACTGATGTCTTCATAATAATCACAGGAGGGTTTTGGGGACCTGGAGTCTGGCAACAAGGACCCATGTCTGCCACCCCAGACACATATTTTTGGGGAACCATTCCCTACAGAAATGATTCATAGGGGTCATTAGGAGTTTTGGTCCCCTAGAGCTGACACACACCTCCATCACCTTACCTGCTCGTTGCAGCGCCAGTCCCAAGTGATCCGCATTAATCCGCCCAGCGTCGTCCTGGCTGCGCAGGTCCCAGTAGACGCTCTGCGGGAACAGACATTATGTGTAAGAGCGAATGGGAGCACGTCTGGGTCGGACCATCTGCACTGCAGGGTAGCCTGGGTCAGACCATCTCACTGTAGTGTAGTGTGGGTCAGTCCATCTCACTGTAGTGTAGTGTGGGTCAGTCCATCTCACTGTAGTGTAGTGTGGGTCAGTCCATCTCACTGTAGTGTAGTGTGGGTCAGTCCATCTGCACTGTAGTGTAGTCTGGGTCAGACCATCTCACTGTAGTGTAGTGTGGGTCAGTCCATCTCACTGTAGTGTAGTCTGGGTCAGTCCATCTCACTGTAGTGTAGTCTGGGTCAGTCCATCTGCACTGTAGTGTAGTGTGGGTCAGTCCATCTGCACTGTAGTGTAGTGTGGGTCAGTCCATCTCACTGTAGTGTAGTGTGGGTCAGTCCATCTCACTGTAGTGTAGTGTGGGTCAGACCATCTCACTGTAGTGTAGTGTGGGTCAGTCCATCTCACTGTAGTGTAGTGTGGGTCAGTCCATCTCACTGTAGTGTAGTCTGGGTCAGTCCATCTCACTGTAGTGTAGTGTGGGTCAGTCCATCTCACTGTAGTGTAGTGTGGGTCAGTCCATCTCACTGTAGTGTAGTCTGGGTCAGTCCATCTGCACTGTAGTGTAGTCTGGGTCAGTCCATCTGCACTGTAGTGTAGTCTGGGTCAGTCCATCTGCACTGTAGTGTAGTCTGGGTCAGTCCATCTGCACTGTAGTGTAGTGTGGGTCAGTCCATCTCACTGTAGTGTAGTGTGGGTCAGTCCATCTCACTGTAGTGTAGTCTGGGTCAGTCCATCTCACTGTAGTGTAGTCTGGGTCAGTCCATCTCACTGTAGTGTAGTCTGGGTCAGTCCATCTCACTGTAGTGTAGTCTGGGTCAGTCCATCTCACTGTAGTGTAGTCTGGGTCAGTCCATCTCACTGTAGTGTAGTCTGGGTCAGACCATCTCACTGTAGTGTAGTGTGGGTCAGTCCATCTCACTGTAGTGTAGTGTGGGTCAGTCCATCTCACTGTAGTGTAGTGTGGGTCAGTCCATCTCACTGTAGTGTAGTGTGGGTCAGTCCATCTCACTGTAGTGTAGTGTGGGTCAGTCCATCTCACTGTAGTGTAGTGTGGGTCAGTCCATCTCACTGTAGTGTAGTGTGGGTCAGTCCATCTCACTGTAGTGTAGTGTGGGTCAGACCATCTCACTGTAGTGTAGTGTGGGTCAGTCCATCTCACTGTAGTGTAGTGTGGGTCAGTCCATCTCACTGTAGTGTAGTGTGGGTCAGTCCATCTCACTGTAGTGTAGTCTGGGTCAGTCCATCTCACTGTAGTGTAGTGTGGGTCAGTCCATCTCACTGTAGTGTAGTGTGGGTCAGTCCATCTCACTGTAGTGTAGCGTGGGTCAGTCCATCTCACTGTAGTGTAGCGTGGGTCAGTCCATCTCACTGTAGTGTGGTCTGGGTCAGTCCATCTCACTGTAGTGTAGTGTGGGTCAGACCATCTCACTGTAGTGTAGTGTGGGTCAGTCCATCTCACTGTAGTGTAGTCTGGGTCAGTCCATCTCACTGTAGTGTAGTCTGGGTCAGTCCATCTCACTGTAGTGTAGTGTGGGTCAGTCCATCTCACTGTAGTGTAGTCTGGGTCAGTCCATCTCACTGTAGTGTAGTGTGGGTCAGTCCATCTCACTGTAGTGTAGTGTGGGTCAGTCCATCTCACTGTAGTGTAGTGTGGGTCAGTCCATCTCACTGTAGTGTAGTGTGGGTCAGTCCATCTCACTGTAGTGTAGTGTGGGTCAGTCCATCTCACTGTAGTGTAGTCTGGGTCAGTCCATCTCACTGTAGTGTAGTGTGGGTCAGTCCATCTCACTGTAGTGTAGTGTGGGTCAGTCCATCTCACTGTAGTGTAGTCTGGATCAGTCCATCTCACTGTAGTGTAGTCTGGGTCAGTCCATCTCACTGTAGTGTAGTCTGGGTCAGTCCATCTCACTGTAGTGTAGTCTGGGTCAGTCCATCTCACTGTAGTGTAGTCTGGGTCAGACCATCTCACTGTAGTGTAGTGTGGGTCAGACCATCTCACTGTAGTGTAGTGTGGGTCAGTCCATCTCACTGTAGTGTAGCGTGGGTCAGTCCATCTCACTGTAGTGTAGCGTGGGTCAGTCCATCTCACTGTAGTGTAGCCTGGGTCAGTCCATCTCACTGTAGTGTAGTGTGGGTCAGTCCATCTCACTGTAGTGTAGTGTGGGTCAGTCCATCTCACTGTAGTGTAGTGTGGGTCAGTCCATCTCACTGTAGTGTAGTGTGGGTCAGACCATCTCACTGTAGTGTAGTGTGGGTCAGACCATCTCACTGTAGTGTAGTGTGGGTCAGTCCATGTCACTGTAGTGTAGTCTGGGTCAGTCCATCTCACTGTAGTGTAGTGTGGGTCAGTCCATCTCACTGTAGTGTAGTGTGGGTCAGACCATCTCACTGTAGTGTAGTGTGGGTCAGTCTATGTCACTGTAGTGTAGTGTGGGTCAGTCCATGTCACTGTAGTGTAGTGTGGGTCAGTCCATCTCACTGTAGTGTAGTGTGGGTCAGTCCATCTCACTGTAGTGTAGTGTGGGTCAGTCCATCTCACTGTAGTGTAGTCTGGGTCAGTCCATCTCACTGTAGTGTAGTGTGGGTCAGTCTATGTCACTGTAGTGTAGTCTGGGTCAGACCATCTCACTGTAGTGTAGTCTGGGTCAGACCATCTCACTGTAGTGTAGTGTGGGTCAGTCCATCTCACTGTAGTGTAGTCTGGGTCAGTCCATCTCACTGTAGTGTAGTCTGGGTCA
Source organism: Rhinophrynus dorsalis (assembly GCA_037306005.1). Taxonomy (NCBI): domain Eukaryota; kingdom Metazoa; phylum Chordata; class Amphibia; order Anura; family Rhinophrynidae; genus Rhinophrynus; species Rhinophrynus dorsalis. The sequence continues at coordinate 216,524 of JBBDGT010000415.1, forward strand.
GTCCATCTCACTGTAGTGTAATGTGGGTCAGTCCATCTCACTGTAGTGTAGTGTGGGTCAGTCCATCTCACTGTAGTGTAGTCTGGGTCAGACCATCTCACTGTAGTGTAGTCTGGGTCAGACCATCTCACTGTAGTGTAGTCTGGGTCAGACCATCTCAATGTAGTGTAGTCTGGGTCAGTCCATCTCACTGTAGTGTAGTGTGGGTCAGTCCATCTCACTGTAGTGTAGTCTGGGTCAGACCATCTCACTGTAGTGTAGTGTGGGTCAGTCCATCACACTGTAGTGTAGTGTGGGTCAGACCATCTCACTGTAGTGTAGTGTGGGTCAGACCATCTCACTGTAGGGTAGTGTGGGTCAGACCATCTCACTGTAGTGTAGTGTGGGTCAGTCCATCTCACTGTAGTGTAGTGTGGGTCAGACCATCTCACTGTAGTGTAGTGTGGGTCAGTCCATCTCACTGTAGTGTAGTGTGGGTCAGTCCATCTCACTGTAGTGTAGTGTGGGTCAGTCCATCTCACTGTAGTGTAGTCTGGGTCAGACCATCTCACTGTAGTGTAGTGTGGGTCAGTCCATCTCACTGTAGTGTAGTGTGGGTCAGACCATCTCACTGTAGTGTAGTGTGGGTCAGTCCATCTCACTGTAGTGTAGTGTGGGTCAGTCCATCTCACTGTAGTGTAGTGTGGGTCAGACCATCTCACTGTAGTGTAGTGTGGGTCAGTCCATCTCACTGTAGTGTAGTGTGGGTCAGTCCATCTCACTGTAGTATAGTCTGGGTCAGTCCATCTCACTGTAGTGTAGTCTGGGTCAGTCCATCTCACTGTAGTGTAGTCTGGGTCAGTCCATCTGCACTGTAGTGTAGTGTGGGTCAGTCCATCTGCACTGTAGTGTAGTGTGGGTCAGTCCATCTCACTGTAGTGTAGTCTGGGTCAGACCATCTCACTGTAGTGTAGTCTGGGTCAGTCCATCTCACTGTAGTGTAGTGTGGGTCAGTCCATCTCACTGTAGTGTAGTGTGGGTCAGTCCATCTCACTGTAGTGTAGTCTGGGTCAGTCCATCTCACTGTAGTGTAGTGTGGGTCAGTCCATCTCACTGTAGTGTAGTGTGGGTCAGTCCATCTCACTGTAGTGTAGTGTGGGTCAGTCCATCTCACTGTAGTGTAGTGTGGGTCAGTCCATCTCACTGTAGTGTAGTCTGGGTCAGTCCATCTCACTGTAGTGTAGTGTGGGTCAGTCCATCTCACTGTAGTGTAGTCTGGGTCAGTCCATCTCACTGTAGTGTAGTCTGGGTCAGTCCATCTCACTGTAGTGTAGTCTGGGTCAGTCCATCTCACTGTAGTGTAGTCTGGGTCAGTCCATCTGCACTGTAGTGTAGTCTGGGTCAGTCCATCTCACTGTAGTGTAGTGTGGGTCAGACCATCTCACTGTAGTACAGTGGGGACGTCTCAAGATTTATAATTACAGGAATTTTGGGAATGCATATTTTTCTCCTACGGTGTGTTTGTTTTTCCCCATAATCGCACCAGTTTGCTTTTATACATTAGCACCAGTGTGTTCCACTCAGTGGCCTGCAGGGCGGCGCTAGGTCATAATGAGGGGACAGCTGTATAACGAGGGGTCACTCACCGTTCCTGATGTGATAATCTTCCAGAGTTGGATGAACTGCTCCCAGCACAGAGATCCCATTGCTCCCGTCTGTCTGGAGTCAGGGACTCACAACGAGGGAATTGGGGGGCGGGGGCTCCTAGTTCTAGGTGTCACACACAGGCTAATTCATATTAATGGAGTAGTGACATTTTATTATTAAAATATCATGTATTGTAGAGCTCCCCCTGCTGGTAGTTTATTGAAACAGGTCAAACTGTTGCGTATTTTTATTTTAAACTGATAGTAACACTGCCACCTAGTGTCCAGACAGTTCACCTAGTATCTGATTCATTCTATGGAAGAGGTGAGACACTGACTGCAGTTCCCCATAGAATGGGACAGTAAAAGCTTCATTACTCTGTGATAGTTTGAACTGAAATTTTTTTTGTATAAGGTGACCCCCCCATTAGTGGGTGTATCCTTGTATTACGTCAGTGCTAGGGGAGGTAGGTAATGCATTGCTGACCAGTGTCAGTGAGTGGAGGAGGTAATGTAGGGATAAGACAGGAAGTCAGTGCTAGGGGAGGTAGGTAATGCATTGCTGACCAGTGTCAGTGAGTGGAGGAGGTAATGTAGGGATAAGACAGGAAGTCAGTGCTAGGGGAGATGGGTAATGCATTGCTGAGCAGTGTCAGTGAGCGGGGAGGTAATGTAGGGATAAGACAGGAAGTCAGTGCTAGGGGAGGTGGGTAATGCATTACTGAGCAGTGTCAGTGAGTGGGGAGGTAATGTAGAGATAAGACAGGAAGTCAGTGCTAGGGGAGGTGGGTAATGCATTGCTGAGCAGTGTCAGTGAGTGGGGAGGTGATGTAGAGATAAGACAGGAAGTCAGTGCTAGGGGAGGTGGGTAATGCATTACTGAGCAGTGTCAGTGAGTGGGGGAGGTAATGTAGGGATAAGACAGGAAGTCAGTGCTAGGGGAGGTGGGTAATGCATTGCTGAGCAGTGTCAGTGAGTGGGGAGGTAATGTAGGGATAAGACAGGAAGTCAGTGCTAGGGGAGGTGGGTAATGCATTACTGAGCAGTGTCAGTGAGTGGGGAGGTAATGTAGGGATAAGACAGTAAGTCAGTGCTAGGGGAGGTAGGTAATGCATTGCTGACCAGTGTCAGTGAGTGGAGGAGGTAATGTAGGGATAAGACAGGAAGTCAGTGCTAGGGGAGGTAGGTAATACATTACTGAGCAGTGTCAGTGAGTGGGGGAGGTAATGTAGGGATAAGACAGGAAGTCAGTGCTAGGGGAGGTGGGTAATGCATTGCTGACCAGTGTCAGTGAGTGGAGGAGGTAATGTAGGGATAAGACAGGAAGTCAGTGTTAGGGGAGGTGGGTAATGCATTGCTGAGCAGTGTCAGTGAGTGGGGGAGGTAATGTAGGGATAAGACAGGAAGTCAGTGCTAGGAGAGGTGGGTAATGCATTGCTGAGCAGTGTCAGTGAGTGGGGAGGTAATGTAGGGATAAGACAGGAAGTCAGTGCTAGGGGAGGTGGGTAATACATTACTGAGCAGTGTCAGTGAGTGGGGGAGGTAATGTAGGGATAAGACAGGAAGTCAGTGCTAGGGGAGGTGGGTAATGCATTACTGAGCAGTGTCAGTGAGTGGGGAGGTAATGTAGGAATAAGACAGGAAGTCAGTGCTAGGGGAGGTGGGTAATGCATTACTGAGCAGTGTCAGTGAGTGGGGAGGTAATGTAGGAATAAGACAGGAAGTCAGTGCTAGGAGAGGTGGGTAATGCATTGCTGAGCAGTGTCAGTGAGTGGGGAGGTAATGTAGGGATAAGACAGTAAGTCAGTGCTAGGGGAGGTGGGTAATACATTACTGAGCAGTGTCAGTGAGTGGGGAGGTAATGTACGGATAAGATAGGAAGTCAGTGCTAGGGGAGGTGGGTAATGCATTACTGAGCAGTGTCAGTGAGTGGGGAGGTAATGTAGGGATAAGACAGGAAGTCAGTGCTAAGGGAGGTGGGTAATGCATTACTGAGCAGTGTCAGTGAGTGGGGAGGTAATGTACGGATAAGATAGGAAGTCAGTGCTAGGGGACGTGGGTAATGCATTACTGAGCAGTGTCAGTGAGTGGGGAGGTAATGTAGGGATAAGACAGGAAGTCGGTACTAGGGGAGGTGGGTAATGCATTACTGAGCAGTGTCAGTGAGTAAGGAAGGTAATGTAGGGATAAGACAGGAAGTCAGTGCTAGGGGAGGTGGGTAATGCATTACTGAGTAGTGTCAGTGAGTGGGGAAGTAATATAGGGATAAGACAGGAAGTCAGTGCTAGGGGAGGTGGGTAATGCATTGCTGAGCAGTGTCAGTGAGTGGGGGAGGTAATGTAGGGATAAGACAGGAAGTCAGTGCTAGGGGAGGTGGGTAATGTATTACTGAGCAGTGTCAGTGAGTGGGGAGGTAATGTAGGGATAAGATAAGAAGTCATTACTAGGGGAGGTGGGTAATGTATTACTGAGCAGTGTCAGTGAGTGGGGAGGTAATGTAGGGATAAGATAGGAAGTCAGTGCTAGGGGAGGTAGGTAATGCATTGCTGAGCAGTGTCAGTGAGTGGGGAGGTAATGTAGGGATAAGACAGGAAGTCAGTGCTAGGGGAGGTGGGTAATGCATTGCTGAGCAGTGTCAGTGAGTGGGGAGGTAATGATGGGATAAGACAGGAAGTCAGTGCTAGGGGAGGTAGGTAATGCATTACTGAGCAGTGTCAGTGAGTGGGGAGGTAATGTAGGGATAAGACAGGAAGTCAGTGCTAGGGGAGGTGGGTAATGCATTGCTGAGCAGTGTCAGTGAGTGGGGAGGTAATGTAGATATAATACAGGAAGTCAGTGCTAGGGGAGGTGGGTAATGCATTGCTGAGCAGTGTCAGTGAGTGAGGAGGTAATGTAGGGATAAGACAGGAAGTCAGTGCTAGGGGAGGTAGGTAATGCATTGCTGAGCAGTGTCAGTGAGTGGGGAGGTAATGTAGGGATAAGACAGGAAGTCAGTGCTAGGGGAGGTAGGTAATGCATTGCTGAGCAGTGTCAGTGAGTGGGGAGGTTATGGAGGAATAATACATGTACCTGGTAGCTGAACATGGGTCTGAGAGACAGAGCTGTAAGAAGACAATGCATAATGTACCAGGACCATCACATGTCCTTTAGGCAATGAATCCAGTGATGATCCTGACATGTCACAGGATTTTATCTCCTTGAGGATGGCTGATCGCGGATGAAGCTGTCACTTAACCCCTTTGCGTCCGATGATGTACGGTCCTGGTACGTCACGTATTTTCACTCACTGAGCTCCTGCAGGAGCGCGGTGAGTAATACCAGGGACTGGAGTTGATCTCTCTAAGACCGGAGCGACCTCTTTCAGTCCCTCGTTCGGCGTGCCGGCACACGTGATCAGTCACGTGGGGCGCATGTCGAACTTCCGTATCTGGTCCTTAAAGGACCACACACCCCAGGACCGCTGGTCCTGAAGGATCATTGTTTATTTTGTGATTCAGTTTCAGGGCTCCCCAGAACGGCGTGCAGCCTTACGAGGAGCCCTGAATTCCATGAGTCCCGGCACCTCATGGGTCCTTAACGCAAATCTACCCATGACGTGACAGGACCATCTAGGGTCATTAAGGGGTTCAAGTAAATAAACAACAGTTTGAACTGTAATAGTTTTGCACAGAGCATATCCCAGCAATGAGTTTACCATTGTTTTCCTTTAAAGGAAACTACAGTAGATGATATTTACATAATGGACATTTATAGTTCCAGTAGACACAGCCCTGGGGTGACTCACTGTGACCCTCACATGCACCCCGGCACACACAGACCAGACTCAGGATACGCACTCACTGTGAACCTCACATGCACCCCGGCACACAGACCAGACTCAGGACACGCACTCACTGTGACCCTCACATGCACCCCGGCACACACAGACCAGACTCAGGACACGCACTCACTGTGACCCTCACATGCACCCCGGCACACACAGACCAGACTCAGGACACGCACTCACTGTGACCCTCACATGCACCCCGGTACATACAGACCAGACTCAGGATACATCTAGCGAGGCCAGGAGGCAGCGGCAGGTCTCCTGGGTGAAATGTGTCAGTTGAGGAGCTGCAGAGAAGTCAGAATGGAGTGTGAGGGACAACAGGAGATCAGTGACACTTCTATTCTCCTATATGTACCATCTGATATATATCTATACAATTGTTATTACCAGTTACCATGGCGATAGTCATGATCGGGTGTTTGGGTCCAATCTAACAATCGGCTGCAGAAAACACAAGGTTGTGGCCAGATGTATAAAGTGCAAGTGGGGAAATAACTGCATCACAGTGAGATGAACAAATAATCCCCCATTTCTACTGGTTTAAATGGGGCTCTCAGGTCATAGGAAATAAAAAAAAACAGGGTGCCCCTCACTCAAACGCGTTTCTCAACACTGCTTCTTCAGAACGGTAGGTCACACATTTCGCAGTTTGTACAGTTCTGAAGAATCAGCGCTGAGGGCTGTAAAACCCGTTTGTTAGTAGGATTGTGTTATTTTTTAGATTATTAAACTTTTTTTTTAATATACATTGCAGTTTTTTTGAGCGGTTTCTTTAACAATTAGCGACTTTCACTTCTTTGGATATCCAACAGAGGAGAGATTCATGATTTCCACCTGCTGATAGGGAACAGGGACAGTAGAATTATCCCTGCATGCCTTGAATTGTATGAAGAACCTGCCAAACCTGCTTAGACATGTCATCCATGACGTCACAGCTAGATGACCCGCATCTCCAGTGGCCGCTGAGGATGATGGGACTTGTGTCCCTCATCTAAACAACCCATGAATACAAAATCACGTGCTTTATAAATAAATAAACATCAGGGAATAGGGTGAAACACACATATCTACAAATATCTACATGGATCCCTAGAGGGATTAGGAAAAAGACGGGACCGGTTTGAATACATCATGAAGTAAAGAATACATTATGTTTAAACTACTTTCTCGCATTGATAATTTACCTGAATAACCGGTACTTCTAAACAACATGTATCTAATAAACAGTAGCTTCGTCAAGATGTATGTTATATAGATAACTTGATGCAGAAGCCCTTGGTCAACGTCTGCTGTTTCCAAACAGGCACCGCGGAGACCTATTATAGGGCTCGACTTACGTTGTGGGTAAGGTTATCATCCGCCTCCCGGTGGATGTAGCAGTTGTCAGTAATCTTGATCATTTAATAACGGCATTTCACGTCTGAAATAAACGTGTTGTGTCCTCACAAAGAATCCTATACATTTCTTTCCTGGCTCTACGTGTATTATATCATGTAGAGTCCACACGGAGACATAATCCCGGAGTAGATATTGGCCAATAAGCTGTTATATATATATATATATATATATATATATGAGGGCTTATAATTTTAACGCCTTCGCTACTAGCCAGACTAGAAAAGTTACTCGCCACTGCAAGCCATAACATACCCACCAAGGCTGAATTTCTACTCGCCAGGGCTAAATTTTCACTCGCCCTTGGCTAGTGGCAAGTGGAAATTTTGAGCCCTGTATATATAAAGGAGATTTCTGTGTGCCTGGCAAAACACACCCAGGGGCGGCAGTAAGGAGGAGTTCTGCAAATCTCTTCTATACTGCCTTCCTATTGGTGTAAGTATGGGGAGATATTTTGAAAGGAATGACCATGAGGACTCTGCAAGGAGATGCAGGGGCTACAATGAACACAAGCACAAATACACACATACCCACATGCACACATACTCTGCCCACACACACACACACACACAATGTTCACATGCACTCTGAGCACGCTAAGAATTTCACAAAATGTTAAATGAAAAATGCTATACACAGAATGCTATAAGCCTATATGGCAAAACGCAATACAACGAACGCTGTATGTAAAATGACAAGTGCTACACACCAAGCGCTGGATGTAATGGGCCATAAGCCGTTACCGAATGACTATGAACTTGTTGGACTGTCAGCCTTATACAACACGCTGTCTAAACTAAGTATATATGACACAACAACGCAATATGCCAAACGCTATACTCAAAAAGATACATGCCATACGCTATATGTCAGACGCTATACGCCAAATGCTATATGGCCATACACAATATGTCAAACACCATAGGCCAAATGCCATACACCAAAAACTATACACCAAACACTAAGTAATACTCCAAACGCAAAGCACAATAAGAAATACACCAAATTCAATACGCCAATACTGTACGCCAAACTCAATACGCCAATACTATATGAAATACGCCAAACATAAACCAAATGCTGTACTCAATATGCCCAACACAAAACGTGATATGCCAAACGCAATATGCCCCGTGCTATACACACAACGCTGTACACACAACCCTGTACGCACAATGTAGTACACAAAACACTGTACTAAACACAAAACACTATATGCAAAATGCAATACAAGTAAAATTCAATACACGCAAAACACATGCTCTCGCAAACACATGCACGTTCACAGGGGCGTTCACACACGTGTGTATGCACATTCACACACTCAAACACGCTCACTGATGGAGACAGGTGTAACGCGGTACTTTGCAGTGTGCCGAACACCTGAAAATTCTACAAACCAGTCATTATCTCTGTCATTGTCTTATTAACAGCACGGGCCACACCGCGCTAATACCGCTAGCATCGTTATAAGTGATGAGGCCCTATCGTCTCCTCCGTTCTGTTTTTACTTTGGTCTAAGCTACACAAGGAGGGGCCTTTGTTTTTCCCTCTGGTTTTTATCACATAAATGAGACTTTAACCCTTTCAACACTAGACAGGTCTCAAACGCATTGCTAAGACCTGTCTAGCGTTGAAGGTGTTAAAGGTCCCATTTAAATCAAAGGAAATGTATATTTGTCCCCCAATCTACACATTACAATCTTAACATTACAGTCTCAACACTGGCTCCATACTATCCCCAATCTTCACATTCCCCCCATCTCCACATTGCCCCCCATCTCCACATTGCCCCCACATTGCCTTCAATCTCCACAATACCCCCAATCTCCACATTGCCCCCATCTCCACATTGCCCCCACATTGCCCCCAATCTCCACATTGCCCCCAATCTCCACATTGCCCCCAATCTCCACATTGCCTTCAATCTCCACATTGCCCCCCATCTCCACATTGCCCCCCATCTCCACATTGCCCCCACATTGCCTTCAATCTCCACAATACCCCCAATCTCCACATTGCCCCCAATCTCCACATTGCTCCCAATCTCCACATTGCTCCCAATCTCCACATTGCCCCCAATCTCCACATTGCCCCCAATCTCCACATTGCCTTCAATCTCCACATTTCAATCTCCACATTATCCCCAATCTCCACATTATCCCCAATCTCCACATTATCCCTGTAACGGAAGGAAGTAAGAGGAACGGGTCGCCTTCTGTCTTTGTTGCCAGGTCTCTCCTTCTCGACGCCGGACTGGCGCCGTCGAGTGCACCGGTCGAGCAAATCAGCGTTCCGGAGGTCGACTCAAAGCGGCGTCGAACCACGGGAAGACCGAATCTGCTCGAAGGATGCGGCTACCGGAGGGGTCACGGCACTCGAACGCCGTCGAGCAAGCGCAGGACCGAATCAGGGAAAATGTAGCAGGAACCAAAGTGGATATATCCCAGCCGTTCAAGCACTCCGGTGCTCGACTCGAAGGTTGAAGCTTAGGCAGGAAACCAAAGGGCAGAGTCCACGTCGCCGCCTGACAGGATACAAAGGTCGGTAGCGGGATCCTGGCAGCAGACGGACGAACGTACAGGAACCTGGTTCGAATGGGCGGCAGAGTGGCCACGTTAACCATAGGACAAACAGACTCCAGGACTCCGGTTCACTCCAAACAGTAACACACTTTATTGAACAAGACACTCAACTTTTATACAGTTTACAACATGGTACCACAATAGGGAGGGGAAGGGCCAGGCATTCTAATACAGGCTTGGCCCAGGGACCAATCCAACACAATGGGCATAGACAACAGACCAATGGGGACAGTGAACAATGGACCAATGGCAGGGGGAACAGAGGGGCCAATGGTAGCCAAGGGAAACAAGCCAATGGGAGATGGGCAACTGAACACAATATGGACAATGGTAGACTTAACAGGATTAATCAACGTCTGGACGAAGACAATGGACTGATCTGAGGGAATACACATCTGAGGACTGGGCCAGGGGTTGAAGCACGTACACACTAGTTTGAATATGCGGCTTCAACCCTGGCCAATCAGTGTGCGCAGTGAGTCGTACGTCGGCCAATCCAGAGTCGACTCACTGCCTCCGGTTTCCCGCGTTCGAGATGGCGTGGATACCTCGAACAAAGGAACCGGGGAATCACCGGCTTCGGTGTTCGTGTATCCCTCGTACATTAAACCATACAATACATTAAACGTTCGACATTACACAATATACAAAACTTACAATATTCAACATCAATCCTTGTAACATAATGATAGAGTTCACATGAGGCCACAAGGCCATAGTCTTTAAGAAAATGGTTCGTGGTCCAGACAAGGGTCTAAGTAACGGATAACATCCGTTACAATCCCCAATCTCCACATTGCCCCCAATCTCCACATTTCAGTCTCCACACTGCCCCCCATCTCCACATTTCCTCCAATGTCCACATTGTCACCACACTGCCCCCCATCTCCACATTGCCTCCAGTCTCCACATTGCCTCCAGTCTCCACATTGCCCATCTCCTACCTCCCTGGTGGTCCAGCGGCATGGCAGGAGAGGTCTGTGCCTCCTACCACACAGACCTCCATGCAGATGGTGCTCACGTGCGGTCCTCTCGTAATGCACAGCGCTGGGAGATGATGTCAGAGGGAGATCAGCTATCAGAACGTTGCGGGTGCCAGACTGTGGGGTCGCAGTTGGAGGCCAGGCCCCTGGAGTGACGGACCCCCTGCAACCCCTATTGTTACGTCATTGGATGAAGTATGTCCCTCCCGCCCCTTTTACTGATGTAACACTGCTCACCTCAGAGCAGCAAGACTGTCCGGATGTATGACAGAGAGGGACAATCTTCAGTGATCATAAGGAAACCTGAAAAACCTGTCAACGGGGGCAGGGATTTCCTTATGATCACAGTAAGAAGATTGTCCCTTGTTGTGATCTGTCCGGTCATGTGATCAGATTCCACATCTGAGGGGAGGTGACTTACACTAGGTAAAAGGGGTGGGAGGGGGATACTTTAATTTACATTTTTATTCTTTTAACATATAGCATTTTGTGTGCAGCATCTTGCGTGTAGTGTCTTATATATTTCATGTAGCGTATTGCGTGCATTGTATACCATTTAGAGCATTGTGTATATCTTCTGATGTATTGCTTTTTGCTTATAGCATCTTGTGTCTTGCATATAGCGCTTTCCTGTATAGCGTTTTGCATGTAGCGTATTGCATTTTAAACATAGAGTATTGCGGATTGCATATATAGTGTATGTTTTTTCATATATCATTTTCCATATAGTGTTGTGTGTATTGCGTTTAGCGTGTTGCGGGTAGTATACACAGTTTTGAGTACTGCGGGATCTTTCCTATTATCTGCCCTCCACTATTCCTTCCACTAACTGCAGGGTTCTGTGCTCTGAACTGTTACGTGATGAATTTCACTGATATTTAACTGAATGACCTCTTGTTATTCTTATAACATTTTATACAAAAATATAGCCATTTTGAAGTCTAATTTAGAAGATGTGAACCACGTATTAGACCATAAAGGAATTTCTTCTCTGCAGTCTCGTTTACAACATCTTCATCTCTTTATTCCTGTCAATGCCAACGTCATCTCATGATCTGAAGAGAAATTTCTTGTAATGTAAAACTCCTTTCTCTTGTAGGAAACGCATGGCCTTTTCTCGACAACAGTTATTAAGAAATCAATGAAATTCATCAGAACAGATGTTATGGGTACACATGCACAAACTGACACACAACAAAGAGGCAGTTAACAAAGTGGCAGTTACATTTTCAGGGATTTAAATGTCAGTGACATTAGTGGAGGGCAGATAACAGGAAAGATCCGTACTGCGTTTTGCGTAGACATGAGGGGAAGCAGAACACCTAAGCCCCTCCCACTTTATCATAAACAAGCATTGTCATCCTATTCATCGTCATCACGTTGTCATTATAGCCCAGGGGTGGGCAACCTGTGGCCCTCCAGCTATTGTGCATTACAATTCCATGCCAGAGGACTTTGTAGCCTGGGGCTTGTTCTAGAACCTCTAGTCACTATGATGTCATAGTGACCAGAGGATTTTGTAGCCTGGGGCTTGTTTTGGAACCTCTAGTCACTATGATGTCATAGTGATCAGAGGATTTTGTAGCCTGGGGCTTGTTCTAGAACCTCTAGTCACTATGATGTCATAGTGACCAGAGGATTTTGTAGCCTGGGGCTTGTTTTGGAACCTCTAGCCATTATGATGTCATAGTGACAATAGAATGTTGGAGCCTGGGGCTGCTACTAGAACCTCTAGTCACTATGATGTCATAGTGACAATAGAATGTTGGAGACTGCTTCATAGTGACCAGAGGGTATATAAACTGATACTGATCACCCTGAGCTCAGAATACTTAGGAAAGTGGAGAGTAAAATACAAATAGCAAAAGAGTAAGTTCACAAAACTCAGGAAAGAGGTGAGCAAACGACAAATAGCTAAAGAGAGTAAACACAGACCATTCCTAATGGAAAGTGTTAGGTCTCTCAGATACGGTACAACAAATGTGCCAAAAAAGACAAAGATCTACACTCCAGAACAAGCAATGTTCTATTACACAGATAAACTGACGGCCTTTGAGCGAAAAGAAATTTTCAACTACCCCATCATTTACTATTTAGGTCTGCATGCACAGAAGCATCAGACTGGCATGAGTGTAGGGCCTCACAACTGTGGCTATGACGATCATGAAGGCTTCTACAAGCTGGTGAAATATGATCACGTTGCCTACAGATACGAGGTGATAGAGACACTTGGCAAAGGGACCTTTGGCCAAGTGGTGAAAGCCTACGACCATAAGCTGCGTAAATATGTAGCAATAAAAATGGTCAGAAATGAGAGGCGTTTTTACAGACAAGCAGTTGAAGAAGTCAAGATACTGCAGAAGATCAAGGAAATAGATGTCGAAAACAAACTGAACGTCGTACACCTTCTGGAAAGTTTTACTTTTCGGAACCACATGTGTATGACATTCGAACTGCTGGGCAAGAACCTGTATGATGAAATTATGGAAAACCATCATCAGGGCTTCAGCATGTCAGTAGTGGCCAAAATGGCCTTCGACATCTTACAGTGCTTGGAAGGGTTACAGAAGAACAACATCACTCACTGTGACCTCAAGCCTGAGAACATTGTTTTAAAGGAAGCAGGAAGTTCTAGGATTAAAGTCATAGACTTTGGATCCAGCATGTTCGATCTTCAGGACTTTTACCCGTACATACAGACCCGATATTACCGAGCTCCAGAAGTCATGCTCGGCAGTCAGTACGGCATGCCTATCGATATGTGGAGCTTCGGCTGCATTCTGGTGGAACTGCTGACAGGACACCCCCTGTTCCCCGGAGAAAATGAAGCTGATCAGATGGCATGTATAATGGAGGTATTAGGGACACCACCACCAGAGCTCCTAAAGTCTTCAACGAGAGTTGGGGATTTTTTCAACTCCGAAGGTGTCCCTCTCTATTGTAAGGAATACATACGATATAGAGCTGGGTCTCGGATCCTGCGTAATGGTTACTCCCCAAGTGGAAAGTTTAGAGGTACCCCTGCCAGTAGGCGCCTGCTGTCTACATTGAAGGGGCACAATGATCTGCTTTTCCTGAACTTTCTGAGACGGTGTCTTGAGTGGGATCCTGCTCGACGCATGACACCTAGTGAGGCTTTGTGCCATCCTTGGCTAAGGAGGTACTTACCAAAGCCTACAAGTGGGGAGACTAGGCCAAATACACGCACAGCAGAATACAGAGCGGCTAGAACGGCTGTAAAGTGCTTGCCTAGCAGTCTCTACTGCCATCCTAATGGCCTGGACAGGAAGTATGAACCAAAATATACTTCATACAAAGTCCGTTACCGTTAAGATAGGATGTTGTTAATCCAGGGATATAGATCCGACTGCCGTTTGGAGTCAGGAAGGAATTTTTTTACCCTTTTGAGGCATAATTGGCACTGGCTTCAGTAGGTTGTTTTTTTTTGGCCTTCCTCTGGATTAACAAAGGCTCAATTGCCATCCTAATGCCAGAAAATCATCCTTCATCACCATTAAGATAGGATGTTGTTGACTCAGGGACATCGATCCGACTGCCTTTTGGAGTCAGGAAGGAATTTTCTTACCCTTTTGAGGCATAATTGGCACTTGCTTCAGTAGGGTTTTTTTCGCCTTCCTCTGGATCAACAGTGGTGACATGGCAAAGGTTGACGTTCATGGATGCCAGTCTGTGTCTCAATCTGTGTCATCGCACCGTATTACAGGCAAAAAATAAAAACTACAATTAAACGAAAACTAATGTCTGTGTGGTCTGTTTGGGTTATAAACTACAGATAAATTAGTCTTTGGCTTTGAGTGACATTAAAAAAAGTCCAGCGCAGTGACTTCATTAAAATGACAATGAACCCTTTCAGTGCCAGAGAGGTACACAACGCATTGTTTAAGAATGCATTGCCCACCCCTCTGGCACTCAAATGGTTAGTGATCATGATACAGCTGTTGTGTATACAGGAAGTAGGGACCAGCTCTGCCTATAGTGTATAGTGATATGTGTGATTAGAAATGAGGTCATAGTGATGTCATAATGCAATTATGGTCGGAGATTCTATGGGATGATGGCTGATGTATTTGAACAAGTGAAACAACAAGAACAATAAGGTTGAATATGGAGTCTAAGTATGAACAGATGGTGTGATGATACATCGTAACGGATATATGATTAAGTGTGCTTCTATTCCCGACTCTGACTAGTAGGGAAATCACAGCAGAAAGTCAACCTGAATTGAGGCAAAAAAATATCCAAAAGAATTTATTAACAGGTATGAGCAGTACATGATACATTAGTTTGATAATGAACACTGAGCCAATTTCATCTCTTGTTCTGGATTTTAATGTAATGAGTAAAACAATTAGATTTCCATCTACCTAACAACTGGATGATGTGTGGAGGAACCTGTTGACGAGATGCTGTTGTAGCTGCGCCAATCCTAAATGAGTGACATGAATAAAGACTGGCGTTCAAACCAAGACATGATAATGTACGAATGTGATGTGTGAACATGGAGGTACTGAGAGGTTTACCCGAGAGTGGAAGGAGTGGAAAAGTGCTAGATTTGTTGTTGTACAGTGAAAATAGTTTACATAAAACTTTCACTGGATATCATTTATCGTTTGTAGCGTGGTGAATGACCAGTCTTTGACTGAGGAAGAAACAAAGAATTGTGAATCGCCAAAAGCGATAGGGGGAGTAGGAGTGTACCATGGTGAATTCACTAGGCCTAAGGAAACCATAAAAGGCCAAGTGGATGGCAGCTAACATAGTGTGATTAGTATGGAAATCAAAAGGGGATGTGAAAAGAAGATCGGCCAATTTTTTATAAAGAATGCCATCTATTGGAAGTCAAGAACGAGGAACATGCACCTGTGATTTATAGAGCCCTTTGAGGAATAACTTAATTTTATAGGATGAAAATGTTGATTTATGATTAGTAAAGAGAATGCCCAGATGGAGTGGAATCCAAACTAGGTATAGTTTAATACTAGTGTGGGATAAGTGTAGATCTGAAGTGCAGTAAGCTGCAAATGCTAATATGTTGTTAATACTGTAGGGATTCTGGATTTTAAATTGAGAATTGAAAGACTGGAACGCTGTCCAAGCTCTATTACAGTTTCTTCTGGTATTGTTCGATAGACCCCTTTGAATAAGGACGTTGGCAAGTTCTATATGGTGATTTAGGTCATGACTAGCTCCTGGAATCGAGGTGGTGAACATGGATGAAGGTCTGCTTCTGGATGTAATTGAAAGAATTTCTGAAATTGAAAACGCGATAGTGAGTCTGCTAATGTATTATGGGCTCCGGGAAGAAATTGACACCTGATCTGAAAATTAAATTTTAAAGCGGTATATGTAAGTTTTCTCAAAAACTGCATGATCTGAATGTTTGATGATCTACCTTTCTGAATGCATGCTGAGAGCGCCTGATTGTCTGTGGAAAGTAACCGTCTGACCTACCCAAGGGGAACCCCACAAAACTGCTGCTGCTACAACTGGATAGACTTCAAACAGCGATGATGATGAGAAAAATGTATGCAATGATGAAACCTCGGCCGGCCAAGGTTCTGCGAACCACTGGTTGTCTTTGACAGCCGCAAAACCCCGACCAGCCGTGGCATGATCTAGCCACTTGCTCTATGCAGATCTTTGAGGGATTGGAAATATCTGAAAGCATGAGCAAAATGTTGGATATAAAAGACCTGCCTTGAGGCAAAATCTTAGTGGCAAAGTTAAGATGGCCTAGAAGTGACTGAAGTTCGTGAAGTGAACAAAAAAGTTTCTCAGAGAATTCATGAATGAAAACCCTGATGTGAACTAATTTGTCTTGTGGCAATCTAGCTTCCATTTTAGCAGAATTTAGTACAATCCCCAAAAACTCCAATGAGGTAGCTGGACCTACTGTTTTGAGAGTTGCGGTAGGAATATTTAGTTCTTGGAACAATTGCAACACTTTTGATAAACTACACGGTTCCCGTCTAGGTGATTCAATGAAAAGAAAATCATCCAAATAATTGATGACTGTTGGGCAATGTGCATGATTTAGCAGTAACCACGTGATAGTATCTGCAAAATCATCAAATATGCTTGGACTATGTCTTGAACCGAACGCCAGTCGAGTCGCAAAGTACTTGTCTCGCCATCAGAAGCCATGCATTTACCACAGGGATGGATGAATAGAAAGAAGCTTAAAAGTGTCTGAAATGTCCGTCTTTGATAACCAGCACCCTTGGCCATGCTGAAGAATGTGAAAAATGGCGTCCTCAATTCTAGAGTAGTCCAAGAATACCTCCAAGGATGGAATCAGAGAGTTTATACTAGATTGAGTAGACCTGTGAGGTGCCGAAAAATCATTTATCAAGCGTTTTTTACTTGGATCGGATTTCTTTGACACCACACCTAACGGGCTAATTCTCCAAATGGGGAAAGGCGAAGAAACAAATGGACCCATCACAAACCCCTTCTCTAATTCTGCTGCCAATAAGTTATCAACTGTGATATGATCATTTAAAGCGGTTAGCAGATTTGGACATTCTATAGAGGAAGAGAGAGATACCAAAACACCAGTGTGGAATCCGGTGGTAAAACCAGAGACCAAGTGATGAACCCAAGATTTACTGGGGTAAGAAGAAATGAGGGATTCAAATACTGCAACATTATCCCCTTAGTGACAGCCGTGTGCGTACGCGGATGTCACCTTAACGCCCGTGGTACATTTTTTTATTTTTATTTTTTTTTAAAGATTCTGCAGTCTCCGAATGGTGCGCAGCCGCACAGAGACACGGACTTCCGGGACTTACCAGGTACGTCCTCTGTCACTAAGTGACAGTTTTTGTGGGACGTACCTGGTAAGTCAATTGTCGTTAAGGGGTTAATGGATGATAGTCACTTATTGAAAAATTGACTTGGGCAGATGGCTTTAGAGTGAGATTTGAAACACAAGGAACAAATATGCGCCATTCTGCATGCACTGTAAAAGCACCCCTTGGTATTAAAATTATTACAAATCGGGGTATTTCCCATATAATGAATTGGTCTACCCAATTTATCTTTGAGGGGCCTCATAACTATGCCAGCAGAAGCAGAAGGAATAGTCTGTACATTGGCCACCATGCTGTGCTGAAACGGATGTAACTGATGGGCATAAGTGAGGTGGATGAGTGGTTGCTTGGCAATGTGGGCATGCTGGGACCTTGAGCCCGGCAAAACAGTTCATTATCCAGGGTGCTCCAGTCTAAGGTATAATTGAACTGGGCTAAAGCTGCAGCTGCCTTGGCTGCAAAAGACTGGTGATACCCGTAAAATGCAGTGCCCCCATATCTATAACCTAATTCGACAATGAGAAATAAATAATGATCCAATTCTTGTCTACGGGACGGGAATGCAGAGCACACTGTATCTCTGTAGACGCTAAAGGCCAGGACAAACTCTGCGATAGAGAGTTTCTTTGACAGCAGGATATCCTCGGCCTTCATAGTCACCGAAACTTCCCCAGACTGTACTGTCTTGTGCTCAGTAATATCCTGGGAATCCAGCAGAAGAGAAACCAAGTTGACCTCTCTGCCTTCCAGAATATCCCTACTTAATTGCTGTGGTACCATGTGCACCGGTGTTATGCGTGGTGGTGTAGACTGTATACCTGCATTAGGAGGAATGATGACCAATAAAGGAGCTGCTTCTGGGAGATGAACTAGTTCCAAATTAGTTAGTCTGGTCTGAACATTTGTCATAGCTGATGTAAGGTTTGTCAATAATTGAGTGATGTGGTTAAGCTGATCTGGCTGGACTGCCAGTGGAACTGGAGATGGAGCGGGGAAAAGGAGTGGGGAAGAGGAGATGGAGTGGGCCGGTGATGATGGTGATGCAATAGGGGACGTATTAGATTGAACTAACAAGCGGAATAATTCCACTTTTCTGGCGGAAGCTGGGTATGGAATCCCTTTCTTTGTAAGCTCCTTTATTAATCTAGCAGCAGTCCAGGCTCTAAGATTTGAGCCAGCACTACCAACGTCTCTTGGTGTGTGGGTTGCTGCGACCACACCAGAACCGTCAGATTCTGGAATCGCTTTTGCTTCTTCAATTTTAGGTAATTCTAGGAAGAAATAAAAATCGTGAGTACAATGAAATGAATAACATATACTTGAAGTGTACACAAAGACACATGACGAGGAACTAATTACGGCTACCTGACGAGAGCCCAGGGAACTTGTGAGGAATCAGTGATGAGTGAAGTGTAACCTAGTACTCGCTAGTTGAATGGCAAGTGAACCTACCCCCTCGTGCTTAATGGTAAAAGAAATGGTGACTAATCCTTTGGCCTTGACGGAGAGGTAAGGAGTACCAATCTATATATATAAAAGAAGACTTTGTGCCTGCCAAAACACACCCAGGGGAGGCATAAAGCAGGAGTTACTACTCCTATTGGGTGATTCAGTCATGCAGGGAGTTGGCCCGCCCCCACTATGCAGCCCGCCCACCACTATCAAAGTCAGAAAAAAACAATATGGCCGCCACTTGCTCCTACACCACAGACAAACACACATGCCTCACTCACACAGCACCACACAAACACACACACATGCCCCACTCACACACACAGACCACCACACACACATGCCCCACTCACACACACATGCCCCACTCACAGAGCACCACACAAACACACACACATGCCCCACTCACACAGCACCACACACACAGATGCCCCACTTACACAGCACCAAACAGACATGCCCCCACTCACACACACAGCACCACATACACACACAAAGCCAGAAATACATATGGCTGACACACACACACAGTCACTCACCCTGACTCCCAGAGGCCTCAGCAGGACCTGTACTGCAGCACCAGAGGAACAAATTTGCACTCAAAGGGTTAAGGTAGGTCCTCATTGCTCAATTATTTCTTCACTGTCATCATTTGCCATGCAAGACACAGGACAGACAGCCATCAGATTCACACTTAACCCACTGACTGCCACAGGGTTGTGTATCAAGTTTTACCCCTCAGGGAGTGTGTTCAAACCCCTCACACTGTAAACTTGCATTTCTCTCCCACTTCTCCTCCTTCCCCAGCCTATTACTAACACTTTTCCATATTTATGTTAAGCCCCGCCCCCTTTTAACCCAGATTGCCCCATTGCTCTCTCCACATCAGCACCACATGAGGGACTCCACAAGTAAAAGTTCACAGGTATTACACACTCATGCCCCACTCACACAGCACCAAACACCCATACACACACACAAAGCCAGAAAGAAAGATGGCTGACACACAGTCACTCACCTTGACTCCCAGTGGCCTCAGCAGGACCTGTAGTAAAGCCACTGAACGGTGCTGCATCACCAGGGGAACAAAATGGCACTCAAAGGGTTAAGGTAGGCCCTCATTGCTGAATTACTTCTTCACTGTCACCATTTGCCATGCAAGACTCAGGACAGACGGCCATCAGATTCACACTTAACCCACTGACTGCTACAGGGTTCTGTATCAAGTTTTACCCCTCAGGGAGTGTGTTCAAACCCCTCACACTGAAAACTTGCATTCCCCTCCCACTTCTCCTCCTTCCCCAGCCTATTACTAACACTTTTTCACATTTATGTTAAGCCCCGCCCCCTACTCGCGATTAAGCCCCACCCACTTTTAACCCAGATTGCCCCATTTGTCTCTCCACATCAGCACCACATCAGTCCCCTCTAGGGACTCCACAAGTCAAAGTTCCCAGGTATGAACACACTTCCCACTGCTATTTATCTCTGACATGCCTCTCTATACCTTAACCATTTGAGTGCCAGAGGGGTACACAACTCATGAGCACATGTGTTTCTGCTCATATATGTTGCGTGTCTGTGTGTGTACATCTCTGTTACATATGTGTGTCCATGTGTGCATCTCCAGTGTGTCTGTGTGTACATGTGTTTTGCATGTCTCTGCCGCTCACTGTGTGTATGTGCATACCTCCCAACATTTCACATGGCCAAAGAGGGACACTGTAGTTTTAGGTGATATTGTTGGGGGCGTGGCTGGTGGACGGGGCATTAGTAAGAAATTTTAGGTTATTTCATGACCTATTACTGGCGATTTATGTAACTGAATAAATTATTTAGTGCAAGACCAAAGTATTTTATTTGCACAGACTAATGTATAAACACATATACTGACGTTTATTGCTTTATTGCTGTAGAGCAAAGTAATACACACCACACAGTCAGGGCTGGTGCAAGGATTTTTGCCACCCTAGGCAAAACCTAATTTTGCCGCCCATTTCGCTTCGCCCCTTGTGTCCCACCCCTTTATACCCTGCCTACTTATACCCAACCTCTTTTCATGATTGTCCTCTCTCTGCCCCCTGAGCCACTCTGCCCCTGTTCTGGAGATGCCTGTAAGAGATGCCCCCCACCAGCTCCAACTTGCCCCTTATCAGCTTCACTTTGGCCCACCAGCTCCACTTTGCCCCTATCAACTCCAACTTGCCCCCATCAGCTCCAACGTGCCCCCACCAGCTCCATTTTGCCCCCTCAGCTTCACTTTGCCCCCTCAGCTCCAACTTACCCCCATCAGCTCCACTTTGCCCCCCATCCTCTCCAACTTACCCCCATCAGCTCCACTTTGCCCCCCATCCGCTCCAACTTGCCCCCATCCGCTCCAACTTGCCCCCACCAGCTCCACTATGCCCTCTCAGCTCCAACTTTCCACTATCAGCTCCACTATGCCCCCAGCAGCTCCAACTTGCCCCCCATCCGCTCCAACTTGCCCCCCATCCGCTCCAACTTGCCCCACCAGCTCCACTTTGCCCCCCCTCAGCTCCACTTGCCCCCCCTCAGCTCCAACTTGCCCCCCCTCAGCTCCACTTTGACCCTCATCAGCTCCAACTTGCCCCCATCATCTCCAACTTGCCCCCACCAGCTCCACTATGCCCCCTCAGCTCCAGCTTTCCCCTAACAGCTCCAACTTGCCCCCATCATCTCCACTTTGCCCCACGTCTGCTCCAACTTGCCCCCTCAGCTCCACTATGCCCCCTCAGCTCCAGCTTGCCCCCCATCACATACCTGTATCTCCAGCGAAGTCTTCTCTTCAGTAATGCAGAGCGCGGCGGGAGATCATGACTCCCAGCGCGCTCTGCATTACTAAAGATCCGACCCAATGAGGGAGTGCTGTAGCAACACAGACCTGACTGTGTTGTGGTTCCTGGCGTGGTGTGTGTGGGCGCAGCTCTTCTCCGCTGCATGCCCGCGCCCCCAGTACGTGTGCGCCCTAGGCTGGCGCCTACCTCGCCTATAGGTGGAGCCGGCCCTGCACACAGTCTGACCTCCTAAAAAGAGGGACAACAGGGTGGGAAAGAGGGACAGAGGGATTTGGCCCTCAAAGAGGGACTGTCCCTCCTAAAGAGGGACACTTGGGATGTATGGTATGTGTCTGCCTGTGTGTTGTATATGTCTGTGTTTATCAGTGTGTCTGCATTTCAAACACGTGCGCCCAATAGTCATAACATGACGGGCAACGCCGTCCCATGTTGCTAGTTATTATTAAAAGTGATCCTTCGACCTTTACGAAAAAGGTAAGGCTAACATGCAACTATGCCTACCCAGCCTACAATCTACTGCGTAACCAACCTTCGGCCTCCATGAAGAGGTAAGGTTACTAAGAACTATCCTTCGGCCTCCGTAAAAGGTACGGAATAATTATACCCTCTAGCCTTAAATAAATAACTATGGTTTGATTCTCTGTACATGAGTAAATTGGATGTGACACAAGTATACACATTACTGAAACGTGACTTGACAATGGACATAATCGAGCGCCACTTAAGACAGCTTGGAAGAACATATACTACATAGATGAAATTATTCGGTGCTATACGTGATTAACGATGGACTTGTCGTGTGACAAAGACATGACGAGGGACTGATAAGGCTACATGACGAGAGCCCAGAGCGTGAGTGAGTGATAGGTTGTAAGTGAAACTACCTGATTATGCCAGTGAACTTACCCTAAAGACTTACTTAGTTGTTAAATTTATCGAAATTAATCTTCTCCCCAACTCATTTAAAGGGATAGTAATGTTTCACAAAAAAATCAGCTCCAATTAATCTTCATAGTATTTGGGCCATGGAGAGTGTTATATCATTACTGTCAGAGTTGTAGTACAAGAGTAATTGAATGATAAAATATCCCCCTCCCGCCCCTTTTACTGATGTAACACTGCTCACCTCAGAGCAGCAAGACTGTCCAGATGGATCGCAGAGAGGGACAATCTTCAGTGATCATAAGGAAAAATCTGAAATACCTGTCAAGGGGGCAGGGTTTTCCTTATGCTCACAGTAAGAAGATTGTCCCTTGCTGTGATCTGTCCGGTCAAGAGACCAGATTCCACATCTGAGGGGAGGAGCTTACACTAGGTAAAAGGGGCGGGAGGGGGATACTTTATCATTCAATTACTCTTGTACTACAACTCTGACAGTACTGAAATAACACTCTCCATGGTCCAAATACTATGAAGAATAACCAAGCTGCTTTCTTTGCAAAACATTGCTATCCCTTTAATATGAAACTTCTCCTGCAGGTGACCCCCATGTAATGAGTCATTTTCTTATGGTGCGAAAATAAGAAATTGTCAGTAAAAAGGAAACAGTTAACAGGAAAGGGGAACTGAACTCTAATAACCCCCCCCCCACACACACACACACCATTGCTCCTATAGTAGCAGTTCCTTGTCTGCGGGAAATCAGAGGCCACAACGCACCCTAGAGCTTACAGTGAAACTGCAGCTCCATCCCTGCTCCCTATGCAGAGGCCACAGAGCAGCACAGTCCTCCCTCGTCCTCCACATACTACAGAGCAGCACACAGTCCTCCCTCGTCCTCCACACACTACAGAGCAGCACAGTCCTCCCTCGTCCTCCACATACTACAGAGCAGCACAGTCCTCCCTCGTCCTCCACACACTACAGAGCAGCACAGTCCTCCCTCGTCCTCCACACACTACAGAGCAGCACAGTCCTCCCTCGTCCTCCACATACTACAGAGCAGCACAGTCCTCCCTCGTCCTCCACACACTACAGAGCAGCACAGTCCTCCCTCGTCCTCCACACACTACAGAGCAGCACAGTCCTCCCTCATCCTCCACACACTACAGAGCAGCACAGTCCTCCCTCGTCCTCCACACACTACAGAGCAGCACAGTCCTCCCTCGTCCTCCACACACTACAGAGCAACACAGTCCTCCCTCGTCCTCCACACACTACAGAGCAACACAGTCCTCCCTCGTCCTCCATACACTACAGAGCAGCACAGTCCTCCCTCGTCCTCCATACACTACAGATCAGCACAGAGTCCTCCCTCGTCCTCCACACACTACAGAGCAGCACAGTCCTCCCTCGTCCTCCGCACACTACAGAGCAGCACAGTCCTCCCTCGTCCTCCACACACTACAGAGCAGCACAGTCCTCCCTCGTCCTCCGCACACTACAGAGCAGCACAGTCCTCCCTCGTCCTCCACACACTACAGAGCAGCACAGTCCTCCCTCGTCCTCCACATACTACAGAGCAGCACAGTCCTCCCTCGTCCTCCACACACTACAGAGCAGCACAGTCCTCCCTCGTCCTCCACACACTACAGAGCAGCACAGTCCTCCCTCGTCCTCCACACACTACAGAGCAGCACAGTCCTCCCTCGTCCTCCGCACACTACAGAGCAGCACAGTCCTCCCTCATCCTCCGCACACTACAGAGCAGCACAGTCCTCCCTCATCCTCCACACACTACAGAGCAGCACAGTCCTCCCTCATCCTCCACACACTACAGAGCAGCACAGTCCTCCCTCGTCCTCCACACACTACAGAGCAGCACAGTCCTCCCTCGTCCTCCGCACACTACAGAGCAGCACAGAGTCCTCCCTCATCCTCCACACACTACAGAGCAGCACAGTCCTCCCTCGTCCTCCACACACTACAGAGCAGCACAGTCCTCCCTCGTCCTCCACACACTACAGAGCAACACAGTCCTCCCTCGTCCTCCACACACTACAGAGCAACACAGTCCTCCCTCGTCCTCCATACACTACAGAGCAGCACAGTCCTCCCTCGTCCTCCATACACTACAGAGCAGCACAGAGTCCTCCCTCGTCCTCCACACACTACAGAGCAGCACACAGTCCTCCCTCTTCCTCCACACACTACAGAGCAGCACAGTCCTCCCTCATCCTCCACACACTACAGAGAAGCACAGAGTCCTCCCTCGTCCTCCACACACTACAGAGCAGCACAGTCCTCCCTCATCCTCCACACACTACAGATCAGCACAGAGTCCTCCCTCATCCTCCACACACTACAGAGCAGCACAGTCCTCCCTCGTCCTCCGCACACTACAGAGCAGCACAGTCCTCCCTCATCCTCCACACACTACAGAGCAGCACAGTCCTCCCTCGTCCTCCGCACACTACAGAGCAGCACAGTCCTCCCTCGTCCTCCACACACTACAGAGCAGCACAGTCCTCCCTCGTCCTCCACATACTACAGAGCAGCACAGTCCTCCCTCGTCCTCCACACACTACAGATCAGCACAGTCCTCCCTCGTCCTCCACACACTACAGAGCAGCACAGTCCTCCCTCGTCCTCCACACACTACAGAGCAGCACAGTCCTCCCTCGTCCTCCACACACTACAGAGCAGCACAGTCCTCCCTCGTCCTCCGCACACTACAGAGCAGCACAGTCCTCCCTCGTCCTCTGCACACTACAGAGCAGCACAGTCCTCCCTCATCCTCCACACACTACAGAGCAGCACAGTCCTCCCTCGTCCTCCACACACTACAGAGCAACACAGTCCTCCCTCGTCCTCCACACACTACAGAGCAGCACAGTCCTCCCTCGTCCTCCACACACTACAGAGCAGCACAGTCCTCCCTCATCCTCCACACACTACAGAGCAGCACAGTCCTCCCTCGTCCTCCACACACTACAGAGCAGCACACAGTCCTCCCTCATCCTCCACACACTACAGAGCAGCACAGTCCTCCCTCGTCCTCCACACACTACAGAGCAGCACAGTCCTCCCTCGTCCTCCACACACTACAGAGCAGCACAGTCCTCCCTCATCCTCCACACACTACAGAGCAGCACAGTCCTCCCTCATCCTCCACACACTACAGAGCAGCACACAGTCCTCCCTCATCCTCCACACACTACAGAGCAGCACAGTCCTCCCTCGTCCTCCACACACTACAGAGCAGCACAGTCCTCCCTCGTCCTCCACACACTACAGAGCAGCACAGTCCTCCCTCGTCCTCCACACACTACAGAGCAGCACACAGTCCTCCCTCGTCCTCCATACACTACAGAGCAGCACACAATCCTCCCTCATCCTCCACACACTACAGAGCAGCACAGTCCTCCCTCGTCCTCCACACACTACAGAGCAGCACAGTCCTCCCTCGTCCTCCACACACTACAGAGCAGCACAGTCCTCCCTCGTCCTCCACACACTACAGAGCAGCACAGTCCTCCCTCATCCTCCACACACTACAGAGCAGCACAGTCCTCCCTCGTCCTCCACACACTACAGAGCAGCACAGTCCTCCCTCGTCCTCCACACACTACAGAGCAGCACAGTCCTCCCTCATCCTCCACACACTACAGAGCAGCACAGTCCTCCCTCATCCTCCACATACTACAGAGCAGCACAGTCCTCCCTCGTCCTCCACACACTACAGAGCAGCACAGTCCTCCCTCATCCTCCACACACTACAGAGCAGCACAGTCCTCCCTCGTCCTCCACACACTACAGAGCAGCACAGTCCTCCCTCATCCTCCACACACTACAGAGCAGCACAGTCCTCCCTCGTCCTCCACACACTACAGAGCAGCACAGTCCTCCCTCATCCTCCACACACTACAGAGCAGCACAGTCCTCCCTCGTCCTCCACACACTACAGAGCAGCACAGTCCTCCCTCATCCTCCACAGACTACAGAGCAGCACAGTCCTCCCTCGTCCTCCACACACTACAGAGCAGCACAGTCCTCCCTCGTCCTCCACACACTACAGAGCAGCACAGTCCTCCCTCATCCTCCACACACTACAGAGCAGCACAGTCCTCCCTCATCCTCCACACACTACAGATCAGCACAGTCCTCCCTCGTCCTCCACACACTACAGAGCAGCACAGTCCTCCCTCATCCTCCACACACTACAGAGCAGCACACAGTCCTCCCTCGTCCTCCACACACTACAGAGCAGCACAGTCCTCCCTCGTCCTCCACACACTACAGAGCAGTACAGTCCTCCCTCGTCCTCCACACACTACAGAGCAGCACAGTCCTCCCTCATCCTCCACACACTACAGAGCAGCACAGAGTTCTCCCTCATCCTCCACACACTACAGAGCAGCACAGTCCTCCCTCATCCTCCACACACTACAGAGCAGCACACAGTCCTCCCTCGTCCTCCACACACTACAGAGCAGCACAGTCCTCCCTCTTCCTCCACATACTACAGAGCAGCACAGAGTTCTCCCTCGTCCTCCACACACTACAGAGCAGCACAGTCCTCCCTCATCCTCCACACACTACAGAGCAGCACAGTCCTCCCTCGTCCTCCACACACTACAGAGCAGCACAGTCCTCCCTCATCCTCCACAGACTACAGAGCAGCACAGTCCTCCCTCGTCCTCCACACACTACAGAGCAGCACAGTCCTCCCTCGTCCTCCACACACTACAGAGCAGCACAGTCCTCCCTCATCCTCCACACACTACAGAGCAGCACAGTCCTCCCTCATCCTCCACACACTACAGATCAGCACAGTCCTCCCTCGTCCTCCACACACTACAGAGCAGCACAGTCCTCCCTCATCCTCCACACACTACAGAGCAGCACACAGTCCTCCCTCGTCCTCCACACACTACAGAGCAGCACAGTCCTCCCTCGTCCTCCACACACTACAGAGCAGCACAGTCCTCCCTCATCCTCCACACAGTACAGAGCAGCACAGTCCTCCCTCTTCCTCCACACACTACAGAGCAGCACAGTCCTCCCTCGTCCTCCACACACTACAGAGCAGCACAGTCCTCCCTCGTCCTCCACACACTACAGAGCAGCACAGTCCTCCCTCGTCCTCCACACACTACAGAGCAGCACAGTCCTCCCTCGTCCTCCACACACTACAGAGCAGCACAGAGTCCTCCCTCGTCCTCCACACACTACAGAGCAGCACAGTCCTCCCTCGTCCTCCACACACTACAGAGCAGCACAGTCCTCCCTCGTCCTCCGCACACTACAGAGCAGCACAGTCCTCCCTCGTCCTCCACACACTACAGAGCAGCACAGTCCTTCCTCATTCTCCACACACTACAGAGCAACACAGTCCTCCCTCGTCCTTCACACACTACAGAGCAGCACAGTCCTCCCTCGTCCTCCACACACTACAGATCAGCACAGTCCTCCCTCGTTCTCCGCACACTACAGAGCAGCACAGTCCTCCCTCGTCCTCCACACACTACAGAGCAGCACAGTCCTCCCTCATCCTCCACACACTACAGAGCAACACAGTCCTCCCTCGTCCTCCACACACTACAGAGCAGCACAGTCCTCCCTCATCCTCCACACACTACAGAGCAGCACAGTCCTCCCTCGTCCTCCACACACTACAGATCAGCACAGTCCTCCCTCATCCTCCACACACTACAGAGCAGCACAGTCCTCCCTCGTCCTCCACACACTACAGAGCAGCACAGTCCTCCCTCATCCTCCACACACTACAGAGCAGCACACAGTCCTCCCTCGTCCTCCACACACTACAGAGCAGCACACAGTCCTCCCTCGTCCTCCACACACTACAGAGCAGCACAGTCCTCCCTCGTCCTCCACACACTACAGAGCAGCACAGTCCTCCCTCGTCCTCCACACACTACAGAGCAGCACACAGTCCTCCCTCGTCCTCCACACACTACAGAGCAGCACAGTCCTCCCTCGTCCTCCACACACTACAGAGCAGCACAGTCCTCCCTCGTCCTCCACACACTACAGATCAGCACAGTCCTCCCTCGTTCTCCGCACACTACAGAGCAGCACAGTCCTCCCTCGTCCTCCACACACTACAGAGCAGCACAGTCCTCCCTCATCCTCCACACACTACAGAGCAACACAGTCCTCCCTCGTCCTCCACACACTACAGAGCAGCACAGTCCTCCCTCATCCTCCACACACTACAGAGCAGCACAGTCCTCCCTCGTCCTCCACACACTACAGATCAGCACAGTCCTCCCTCATCCTCCACACACTACAGAGCAGCACAGTCCTCCCTCGTCCTCCACACACTACAGAGCAGCACAGTCCTCCCTCATCCTCCACACACTACAGAGCAGCACACAGTCCTCCCTCGTCCTCCACACACTACAGAGCAGCACACAGTCCTCCCTCGTCCTCCACACACTACAGAGCAGCACAGTCCTCCCTCGTCCTCCACACACTACAGAGCAGCACAGTCCTCCCTCGTCCTCCACACACTACAGAGCAGCACACAGTCCTCCCTCGTCCTCCACACACTACAGAGCAGCACAGTCCTCCCTCGTCCTCCACACACTACAGAGCAGCACAGTCCTCCCTCGTCCTCCACACACTACAGAGCAGCACAGTCCTCCCTCGTCCTCCACACACTACAGAGCAGCACAGTCCTCCCTCATCCTCCACACACTACAGAGCAGCACAGTCCTCCCTCGTCCTCCACACACTACAGAGCAACACAGTCCTCCCTCGTCCTCCACACACTACAGAGCAGCACAGTCCTCCCTCGTCCTCCACACACTACAGAGCAGCACAGTCCTCCCTCATCCTCCACACACTACAGAGCAGCACAGTCCTCCCTCGTCCTCCACACACTACAGAGCAGCACAGTCCTCCCTCGTCCTCCACACACTACAGAGCAGCACAGAGTCCTCCCTCGTCCTCCACACACTACAGAGCAGCACAGTCCTCCCTCGTCCTCCACACACTACAGAGCAGCACAGTCCTCCCTCGTCCTCCACACACTACAGAGCAGCACAGTCCTCCCTCGTCCTCCGCACACTACAGAGCAGCACAGTCCTCCCTCGTCCTCCACACACTACAGAGCAGCACAGTCCTCCCTCATCCTCCACACACTACAGAGCAACACAGTCCTCCCTCGTCCTTCACACACTACAGAGCAGCACAGTCCTCCCTCGTCCTCCACACACTACAGATCAGCACAGTCCTCCCTCGTTCTCCGCACACTACAGAGCAGCACAGTCCTCCCTCGTCCTCCACACACTACAGAGCAGCACAGTCCTCCCTCATCCTCCACACACTACAGAGCAACACAGTCCTCCCTCGTCCTCCACACACTACAGAGCAGCACAGTCCTCCCTCATCCTCCACACACTACAGAGCAGCACAGTCCTCCCTCGTCCTCCACACACTACAGAGCAGCACAGTCCTCCCTCGTCCTCCACACACTACAGAGCAGCACAGTCCTCCCTCATCCTCCACACACTACAGAGCAGCACAGTCCTCCCTCGTCCTCCACACACTACAGAGCAGCACAGTCCTCCCTCATCCTCCACACACTACAGAGCAGCACAGTCCTCCCTCGTCCTCCACACACTACAGAGCAGCACAGTCCTCCCTCGTCCTCCACACACTACAGAGCAGCACAGTCCTCCCTCGTCCTCCACACACTACAGAGCAGCACACAGTCCTCCCTCGTCCTCCACACACTACAGAGCAGCACAGTCCTCCCTCGTCCTCCACACACTACAGAGCAGCACAGTCCTCCCTCGTCCTCCACACACTACAGAGCAGCACAGTCCTCCCTCGTCCTCCACACACTACAGAGCAGCACAGTCCTCCCTCGTCCTCCACACACTACAGAGCAGCACAGTCCTCCCTCGTCCTCCACACACTACAGAGCAACACAGTCCTCCCTCGTCCTCCACACACTACAGAGCAGGCTGGGAGGCCGATACAAGATGGAGGCAGAGAGACTCTGCACAAATGCTGCAGGAAAAATTGAATCAGACACCACTTCATAGGAAAAGGACAGTTTTGTTTTAACGCCTTAACCCTTTCAGCACCAGGGGGGTATGAAACACATTGCTCCGCAATCCGTTGCGTACCCCTCTGGCGCTGAAAGGGTTTAAAACCAGAACAATATCCGATGAATTGTGAAGCGGTACGCTGGAGAAGTCTCAAGTACCTGAAGAGATCAATGTTCTTTTCCTTGGGAAAACCAAAATAAGACATTTTAAAAGTTACTTTATGAATTAAAAAAAGTGATCCAATATTTTATGCCCTGCCCCAAATCGATAAAGGAGCGGGAATTTGGTTTAAAGGGGAACTACCACCCCGCAAAAACTTTACATTAATTAAGTCTTCATCTGGCGACTAGCTGCTTAGTAGCGCTAGTCACCAGAAATATTACCTGGTTTACAAGATTTTCTACTTACTCTGAGGCGGACAGTAGCAGGAAGCACGGACATCTTGCCGGCCGGCTCCAAAAGGGACTGACAGCGCAGGTGCACGGACGTCACTATGACAAGATGTCCGTGCTTCCTGCTACTGTCCGCCTCAGAGTAAGTAGAAAATCTTGTAAACCAGGTAATATTTCTGGCGACTAGCGCTACTAAGCAGCTAGTCGCCAGATGAAGACTTAATTAATGTAAAGTTTTTGCGGGGTGGTAGTTCCCCTTTAAATGGAAAAACCATATAGTGTAGGGATGTATCTGTGGAATAAAGCAAGCGCACACTCCCCCTGCTGGTAGAGGCAGGTTTACAGAGCTGCAAATACAGGAGGCAACGCAGCAGGAGCGTTTCACTCCTTTTACTTTTAGGCCAATACCTTCGATAAAGCAGCGTATTAGCTGGGAAACGCGTAAGGGATAGAGACATTTTATATTTTTGTATGAGATATCGATAGTTTTTACTGTAATAAATATTAAGCCTTTTATAAGAAGACACGCTTCCGTTAGCCTGTTTTTTCCGCTGTTCTCCGGATTCATCACTGCCTGCCGACGGGGAGTATTACCATCAGTACCACCTGAACGGAGACCAGTACAATTCTGTCCATATGCTCTGTGGTCAGAACCGGTGATACCATCAGACTGACTTTATATATAGTGTGAGAAGTATGGATTTATTTATACTGCTGGATAGTTAAAATTGAGTTCCAGTATTGGGGCGCCTCCTGTTTCACATATTTACTGAGTTATTATGGTTTGTTTACAGTCACAGTGTCCAGGTGTTGCATTCTGTGGGAGAGGTGAGTCACTGACAGCCGCTCTCCATGGAATGTGGAACGTTCAGGAAGTAAACTCCCTGGATCTTTGTTTCCAGAAATAATTTTAAGCTGCTATAACAACAGACAGGCAAGTGATGGCACTGCCCTTGTATTACTCAGATGGAAAAGTCATATAACTTAGATTTTTATTAAAGGGATAGTAATGTTTAATTTTAAGTTTCTTTAATATTGTAGGCATTAAAAAAAAAAAAAAGATTAACATTGATGTAAGTCCTGTCTCTCAAAATCCCGGTCCTGGGACCAGCCGGTGGCTCTTCAGCGGAGCTGAAATAGTCTTTATAAAAATAAATACTTCATTGGAACAGTCTACAGTGTGTGCCTGGTTTGCAAGTACACTTTGTAGACCATTCCAATGAAGTATTTATTTCTAAATAGCGATTTCGGCTCTGCTGAAGAGCCACATTCTGGTCGAATAACAGGAATCTCCTGCTGTCAGCTAGTGCAATTACATCAATACTATTACCTATCAGACATCAGTACTATTAACTATCAGACATTCGTACTATTACATCAATACTATTAACTATCAGACATCGGTACTATCAGACATTAGTACTATTAACTATGAGATATTAGTACTATCAGACATCAGTACTATCAGACATGAGTACTATTTACTATCAGACATGAGTACTATTACATCAATACTATTAACTATCAGACATTGGTACTATTTACTATCAGACATCAGTACTATCAGACATCAATACTATTTACTATCAGACATCAATACTATTTACTATCAGACATCAGTACTATTTACTATCAGACATCAGTACTATTTACTATCAGACATCAGTACTATTACATCAATACTATTTACTATCAGACATGAGTACTATTACATCAATACTATTAACTATCAGACATTGGTACTATTTACTATCAGACATCAGTACTATCAGACATCAATACTATTTACTATCAGACATCAGTACTATTTACTATCAGACATCAGTACTATTTACTATCAGACATCAGTACTATTACATCAATACTATTTACTATCAGACATCAGTACTATTACATCAATACTATTAATCTTCAGACATCAGTACTATTAAACAGACATCAGTACTATTACATCAATACTATTAATCTTCAGACATCAGTACTATTAAACAGACATCAGTACTATTACATCAATACTATTAACTATCAGACATCAATACTATTAATCTTCAGACATCAGTACTATTACATCAATACTATTAAATATCAGACATCAATACTATTAACTATCAGACACCAGTACTATAAACCAGACATCAATACTATTAACTATCAGACACCAGTACTATAAACCAGATATCAGTATTATTTACTATCAGACATCAGTACTATCAGACATCAGTACTATTTACTATAAGACATCAGTACTTTAAGAGCTCCATGTAACCCTTTGAATGCCAGAAAGGTATCAAATGCATTGGAACACATAACACTGCATACCGCTCTGTCACTGAGAGGGTTAAATGGATGGGGGTGTTCAATTCTCCCCTACGGTGCAGTTGGTTTCCTTCAGAACTCTATTTAGATGATTGAATTTGGTGAAATTGAGATTTTAACCCTGTGAATACCAGAATGTCTCCAATGCGTCACATTGAGTTGGAGACCTCTAGCGTTCAAAGGGTTAAAAGCTGCATATAGTCAATGGGAATTTACTACAGTGGGTTTGCTCTGGAATGGCCCCACTTCTGTTTTGTGTGTGAGGCACCGAGTGCCCCGATGGCATCAGGTGAGACCGAGATATAAAGGGGAGTTGGTGCCACTTACCGAAATCCTTCATCAGGGAGGTCAGGAGGGCGTGGAGAGCAGCACTGGGGACTCTGCCGTCCTGGGGGGGGGGAGGGGACATTTACTAATTCATAAGCACATTTCATTGATTAGAAAACAGAGAAGAGAAGAGAAGAGCAGAGAAGAGAAGAGAAGAACACACACTCTAAGTGCAGACATTGAGGTCCCTTATTTTATCTCTATTTTACTGTATGGGCACATATACATATGTTTACTTCTATGTGAATTCTATTGTCCGTATAGATATTTCTATTAGAAATTCTGAGACCTATTACATTGTATAATTTTGAATATAATGGTGTTCCTGTTTTGGGCTCAATAATTTTACTCCCCAAAGAGTCCATTTTTCCTTATAATATTGGGATTCAGTGATCTCTTAGACCAAGCAGATCCTGTGACTGGTGTCTGGTGGACATCACATCCTCCTCAGAAATAAAGATCTAGGAGATTTAGAGCGGGTGCTGTCACAGCTTACCTTGACTTCAGCATCATTACAGACAGGAGGCTTCTAGCACGCTGCAGGCCTCTGTTTTATCTGTTTGCTTCCTGTAGTCTCCTCCTACCTACTTCCTGTGGAGGGGTTTAAAAGGCAGACTGAGGCCTGACTCAGAGGCCCTTGCGTACTGTCACGGTTACCCAGAGAAGTACAGGAGTCAGTACGGTACAGTAAATGCAATTTATTAACAATTAGATCGAAAGAACAAACAATTTACAGGAACAAGCAGAGGGTTACCAGCCAGCAAGCACTATTATTCCTGATAATAGTGCTTGCTGGCTGGTAACCCTCTGCTTGTTCCTGTAAATTGTTTGTTCTTTCTATCTAATTGTTAATAAAAATGCATTTACTGTACCGTACTGCCTCCTGAACTTCTCTGGGTAACCGTGACGGGTGCGGAGTCAAGATCTTGCTCAGAAGTAGGAAGGACAAGTACAGAGATCCAGCCTCACAGATACCTGCGCTGGGGGTAATCCAGTGGATGCAGATCCTGTTATTGGTGTTGGGTGGACATCACATCCTCAGAAATAAAGATCTAGGAGACTTAGAGCAGGTGTGGAGTCCAGATCTCGCCCCGAAGGACAAGGACGGGGATCCAGCCTCACAGATACATGCGCTGGGGGTAATCCAGTGGATGCACTTACACAGAGAGGCTGGTCTAAGCCTCTGGAACATGGGAGTTTAACCACTAAAGGGGATTATCAGCGGTGACGGTTCCATGAGGTTATTACAGTCTGCACTTAGAGCGTGTGCGCTCTTCTCTTCTGTACGAGGGGAGCCGAGACGTCAGCGGTTCCATTGGAAGAGCAGCACCACAGCCAAGGAAGATTGAACGGTCTCTTTGGACTCTTTCTTTAGATTCATATTGGTACTGGTAGGACCTTAGAGACTTATTAGTGGGATATAGCGCTTATACCAGTGGTTTTTTGCATTTAATTTAGTAACAATTTGCTGCTAATACATTTTCCATAAATATTTCAAAGCAAATATCAAAATTTGCCAGTTTCTTGTATATTGTCTTTAGTGACAGAGAAATCAGAGAGAGGAGGGGGGGAGAGATACGGAGAGAGCGAGAGATACAGAGGGAGAGAGAGCGAGATATACAGAGAGATACAGAGGGAGAGAGTGAGATATACAGAGAGATACAGAGGGAGAGAGCGAGATATACAGAGAGATACAGAGGGAGAGAGAGAGATATACAGAGAGAGATACAGAGGGAGAGAGAGCGAGATATACAGAGAGATACAGAGGGAGCGAGAGAGAGAGAGAGGGAGGCGAGAGAGAGCAAGCGAGAGCGAGTGAGAGACACAAAGAGAGCGAGAGACACAGAGAGAGCGAGAGATACAGAGGGAGAGAGAGAGCAAGATATACAGAGAGATACACAGGGAGAGAGCGTGAGAGGGAGATATACAGAGGGAGAGAGAGCGAGATATACAGAGAGATACAGAGGGAGCGAGAAATACATGAAGGTACAGAGGGAGCGAGAGGGAGAGAGAGGGAGGCGAGAGAGAGCAAGTGAGAGCGAGTGAGAGACACAGAGAGAGTGAGAGAAAGATACGGAGAGATACAAAGAGAGTATCACGGTGCCCTTGATCTAGGCCGCAGGGCGACATTGCTACTTTCGGGTTTCACCCAGCACGATTCTTATTGGCCATTGTATTCTGGCTCTTCCTAGGGCTAGACTTTTTATACCGGGTCCTGTCATTCTCTCAGCACCCTTTTGTGGTGTACCTGTAACTAGCGTTTGAGTTTCTGCATATTCCTGCTCCGTGTATGACCCGGCTCGCCTGACTTTGCTCTTGTCATTCCTGAGTTTTGCTTCCCATTGTTGACTGGACTGGCTGACTACCTCCGTTTGTACCGACCTGGCTTGGCTGAGAACCCGCTTCTGTTGCTGACTAGGACTGGCTGACTACCTCCCTGTGTACCGACCTGGCTTTGGTGAGAAACCGCTTCCGTTGCGGACTAGGACTGGCTGACTACCTCCGTGTGTACCGACCTGGCTTGGCTGAGAACCCGCTTCCGTTGCAAACTAGGACTGGCTGATTACCTCCATGTGTACCGACCTGGTTTTGGCTGAGAACCCGCTTACGTTGCTGACTAGGACTGGCTATTACCTCCATGTATACTGACCTGGCATTCTGGCTTAGACCTTTCTGTGTGCATACCCTGAGCCGTTTCTCTTGCTCATGTTGCTCAGCGACTTCCGCTACAGCACCTTCTGGGCCTGTCATTCCCTAGATCACCTGTGAGACTGTGTTGCGAGTAGCTCCGGTCACTTGTCAGTATCCTATCTGTGATACCTCCGCTATCTCTAGCGTTCTAGGGAATCTGTCACTTGCCAGTGTCCTATCCATGTTACCTCCGCTATCCCTAGCGTTCTATGGACTTGGTCACTTGCCAGTGTCCTGTCTGAGCTGCCTCCGCTATCCTTAGCATTCTGGGGAATTGGTCACTTGCCAGTGTCCTATCTGTGTTGCCTCCGTTATCCCTGGCGTTCTAGGGATTTGCCCCATAGTTACCTGCCGCTACCCTTGCGGTTTGCTGCTGTTGTGGTTCACTCTGTTCCAGTACCGAGTCGACGGATCAAGACTACTGTTCCTGCTGTATTGTTTTTGTATATTACTTTCCGTTCATCCTGACCTGTGCCAGATTTGGGAAGTACCACGGTACTGTCCTTATCTGGGTCTGTGTAGGGTATTCTTGCATTGAATTTTTTATTTTCAATAAAGCTGATCTTAACCTTACTTAAGTTGCCTGAGTGTTCCGTAAACCGTGACAGAGAGTGAGAGGAAGAGATACAGAGAGAGAGAGGGAGAGATACAGAGAGAGAGAGAGAGGGAGGAAGAGATATGGAGAGAGAGGGAGAGATACAGAGTGAGAGAGAGAGAGATAGAGACAGGGAGGTCCCATGGATGGGTGAACAGACAGAAGATGAAGACACACAGAAGAGAGCAGGTTCATGAAGAAGGAAAACAGAAAAGAGATAGAACAGGGGTTAGCATTGATGGGCAAAAACAGATACAGTTTGAGATAAGGGATGGTCACTGGTACAGAGAGAGGTCAGGATGGTCACTGGTACAGAGAGAGGTCAGGGTGGTCACTGTGTCACTTAAGGCCGGCATCGTTTTGCCGGTTACTGATGCCTGGCTGGGGTGAGGATTGACGTTCCTCCATCACTACCCATCTCTCTCTCTCTGCTTGCGGCCTGGCCGCACCTGTTGCGTCTCGCGGTCAGCCTTTCTAGGGGTATTATTCGTAATTCTACCTCACCCGCTGGTGCTGGATTCTTTTTTGTTTTGATTTCGGCTGGCAAAACAAATTGATGATTAAGAACGCCTACCCCATACCCTTGATTACAGAATTATTTGACCACTTGAAGGGGTCCAAAATATTTATTAAACTCAATCTAATGGCGGCTTACAATCTTGTCAGAATGATGGAGGGCCACGAGTGGAAGACAGCATTTAACACTTGGAGCAGGCATTATGAGTATTTGGTTATGCCCTTCGGTCTCTGCAATGCTCCTGCTGTCTTCCAAGAATTTATCAATGACGTTTTGAGAGAATTGTTACAGAGTTGTGTGGTGGTCTGTTTGGATGACATCCTCATTCACTCTCCTACGTTGGAGGCTCATCGCTCTGGTGTGTCTAAGGTTTTATGCCTGCTAAAGGAGAATAACCTATTTTGCAAGTTGGAAAAATGTGAGTTTCACAAACCTCAAGTAACATTTCTTGGGTACATCATTTCCGCTTCAGGGTTGGCGATGGACCCACAGAAAGTGTCGGCATGTTACAGAGGCTTCTCCCAGTAGGACTGAAGTCTCTCCAAAGATTCTTCAGGTTTGCTAATTATTACCGAAAATGTATTAAGAATTTCTTGGCTATAGTCAAACCACTTACTGATATGACCTGTATGGGTGCTAAGGCATCAGAGTGGTCTTCCGATGTTCTGCACGCATTCGAGAACCTCAAGTCGGCATTTGCGGCCCTGCCCCTTTACCCTGGAGGTTGACGCATCTGAGGTGGGATTAGGTGCCCTCCTTTCTCAGCGGCCGGCTCTGGGGGAGGCTTTACGTCCCTGTGGGTATTTCTCAAGAAAACTGTCTAAAGCAGAGAGATTGTATGAGATTGGGGACAGAGAATTACTGGCCATTATCTTGGCCTTGAAGGAATGGCGACATCTCCTAGAGGGTACCAGCTCTCCGATACTGATTCTTGCTGACCATAAGAATCTCACGTATTTATCAGAGGCTAAACGTCTGTTGGCCAGGCAAGCCCGATGGGCATTGTTCCTGTCAAGGTTCAATTTTGTTGTCTCCTACCTTTCGGGGTCTAGGAATGTTAGGGCAGATGTCCTATCAGGCCAGTTTTGTGCCGACTCTATGGAGGAGTCTCCTCCCTCAACTATCATTCAGGTGGACCGGATACTTGCTACAATATGAACTTGTATCACCTCTCCTCTGGGAGAGGAGATTTTGGCCTCCAAAATGTCCGCTTCGGTGGAAAAGCCCTGGGGGAGGTGTTTCGTTCCTGCTCAATTGCACACTGAACTTCTGGAGACTTATCATACATCTAAGACTGCTGGCCATGTTGGGTGAGACCAATTGATTGGTCCATCTCTAGATTGTTCTGGTGGCCTAGTCTATGATCAGTCTGTTCTGCTTTCACTGCAGCATGCACTACGTGTGCCCAAAATAAATCCCCTTGCCATTTGCCTGTGGGCCTCCTCCAACCTGTGGCTAACGGGGAACGTCCCTGGTCGCATTTGTTCATTGATTTCATGGTAGATCTTCCGGCATCTACTGGCTTCACGGTCATCCTGATGATCGTGTACAAATTCTCTAAGCTGGCCCATTTTGTACCACTTAAGAACTTACCACCCGCACAGAAATTGCCAATTGTTTTTGCTAGAGAGGTCTTTCGACTCTATGGCATACCTCGGGTTATTGTTTCGGACAGGGGGGGCCAGTTTGTGTCTCGCATTTTTGGAGGTGCTTTTGCGCTCAGTTGGGAATTCAGCTTGCATTCTCCTCTGCCTACCACCCTCAAATGGTGCGGCAGAGAGGTCTAACCACCACGATAATTGGGCTACCTTGTTACCTTGGGCGGAGTTTGCCCGGAATTGTGCTTCCTCACAGAGTTCACCGTTCCTGATCAACTACGTGTTTCAACCCTCTGTTCTTCCTGAGGCTTTCAAAGCACCAGAAATTCTCGCTCTAGATGAGCATTTAAGGGCTCTCCGGTCCTACTGGGTTTGGGTACAGAATACCCTATGTGGTTCCATGCAATGGCAAAAGAGACAGGCTGACTATAGGCGTTTGCCGGCACCTACCTTCCAGGGGGAGAGAGTTTGGCTGTCATCCCGCAATCTCAACCTCCAGGTTCGATATAGAAAGCTGGCTCCTCTTTTTCTTGGTCCCTTCAGTGTTCTGCAGAGAATTAACCCTGTGGCATACGCTATCGATCTTCCGGCCTCGATGCGCATCCACGATGTATTCCATGTCTCTTTGTTCAAACCTCCGATTTGTAACCACTATACCTTGGCTACGGTCCAGCCAGCACCCATCAGGGTTGGTGATCATGAGGAATATGTAGTACAGAGCATATTGGACTCGCGGAGAGTAAGGGGGCAATTGCTGTATTTTGTACATTGGAAGGGTTATGGTCCGGAGGAACGTTCCTGGATTCAGTCTAACAATGGGTCAGTAGTGTCCTTTCCCGGGGCGGCACGGCTGGGTACCTTCGTCCAGGAGAAGCAGGGTTTGACGCATCTGTGCCGATTGTTGCAACATTTTCGGATGTGTGTCAGTGGGAGTGATGCACGTACCAACTTTATACCATGGGCCATGGGAGACTCCACCTTCCTACTTCCTGGCAGGGTACATAAGGGCTGTGGACACTGAGCTCAGTAGCCCTTAAGTTGGTGTCTGATACAGTTGCATTCCTTCTAGTTGCTTTCCGTGTATGACCTTGGATTTGTCTGACCATCCTATCTGGTGCTGACCTGTGGCTCTGTCTGAATATCTATTCCATATTACCCTGGTATAGTTAGATACCCAATATGGTACAGACCTGTGGCTCTGTCTGACTACCTTGACCTTGGCTTATCTAGCTACCCATTCTGGTGCTGACCTGTGGCTCTGTCTGACTATCCACTCCGTGTTGTCCCCGACTTAGCCAGATACCCAGTCTGGTGCAGACTAATAGCTCTGGCAGACTTCTTGTATATTCACTTGGGCAACCCCAGTTGAGAGAACCCTGGTCTCCTACTTCTCATAGGACTATCTTGTTCCGTGGTGGGGTTATCTCTATGTTTCTCTGTGTGATTTACTTATATTCTATTATATGTTTGCCTTTCTCAATAAAAGTGATTTTACTCTAGGTATGTGTTTGCAAGTTTTTGAGTATCTGTGACACACTGGTACAGAGCGAGGTCAGGGTGGTCTCTGGGACAGAGAAAGGTCAGGATGGACTCTGGGACAGAGAAAGGTCAGGATGGTCACTGATACAGAGAGAGGTCAGGGTGGTCACTGGTACAGAGAGAGGTTAGGGTGGTCACTTGTACAGAGAGAGGTCACTGGGAGAGGGAGGTCAGGGTGGTCTCTGGGACAGAGCGAGGTCAGGGTGGCCTCTGGGACAGAATATATATATATACACACACACACACACACACACACAACTGACCTGGTTGGCAAACTGGAGGAACCTGCTGTGACACTGATTCTCGGTGGGACACGCAGACAGCGGTGGCTGAGTAGACAGACAGACGTTATGCAGACAAGATAAAGTGCAGTTACAGTGCACAAGGTAACGAGGAATAGACATTTCCCAATCCCCATTCATTTCAACTAACCTCCTATAACCCCCCACTCCACTGCCTGCAATTCACTTACCTCCTATAACCCCCACTTCACTGCCTGCAATTCACTTACCTCCTTTAACTTCAGCTTCACTACAAGTAACTCACTACTCATAACCTCTATTCTGTCAGCAATTCACTTACCACCTATAACCTCCACTCCACTGCTTGCAATTCACTTACCACCTATAATCTACACTCCACTGCCTGCAATTCACTTACCTCCTATAATCTACACTCCACTGCCTGCAATTCACTTACCTCCTATAACCCCCACTCCACTGCCTGCAATTCACTTCCCTCCTATAACCCCCACTCCACTGCCAGCAATTCACTTCCCTCCTATAACCCCCACTTCACTGCCTGCAATTCACTTACCACCTATAATCTCCCCGACTCCACTGCTTGCAATTCACTTACCACCTATAATCTATACTCCACTGCCAGCAATTCACTTCCCTCCTATAACCCCCACTCCACTGCCAACAATTCACTTACCACCTATAATCTCCACTCCACTGCCAGCAATTCACTTACCACCTATAATCTCCACTGCACTGCCAACAATTCACTTACCACCTATAACCCCCACTCCACTGCTTGCAAATCACTTACCACCTATAATATCCACTCCACTGCCTGCAATTCACTTCCCTCCTATAACCCCCACTCCACTGCCAGCAATTCACTTACCACCTATAATCTCCCCCACTCCACTGCTTGCAAATCACTTACCACCTATAATATCCACTCCACTGCCTGCAGTTCACTTCCCTCCTATAACCCCCACTCCACTGCCAGCAATTCACTTACCACCTATAATCTCCACTCCACTGCCAGCAATTCACTTACCACCTATAATCTCCACTCCACTGCCAGCAATTGACTATTTCCAACTGCAAGAAAGAATTGTGTCCATCTGCCTTCTGCTAAAAACCTCTGAAGTCTGGAATAACCTACCCGGCAATATCAAATCACCTGCCAGTTTAAAATCCCTAAAAATAACTGCGTCTTTGTATTTACAATAAAATGTAACTGTATATAAATGATAATGTGCAATTTTTTGTCATTTCTATTAGTGTAAAACATATGTAACTTTTGAATTATAAAGTCTCTAGTACATATTTGAAAATTAGAGAAATATCAGTGTATTCTTCCTGGTAAAACCTTTCCTAACCTTCCTAAATAAAGTGACTAAAATAAAAAATACTAACACGTTAGTACAGAAGGGTCTGCCCTCATGGGGCCAGGTGGGGAGACACAGGGTAGCCCTAGAAGGGTAACGCTGGCCTGTGTGTTACACTGTAGTCTGGTACTTACCTGCACCTTTGCACCGTGAGCAGCTCGGTCCATAGGTCTGAAAGGACAAAAGAAATATAATAGATGACGCTCACTGCACTTTATGTAGAAAAGCAAATCTGGGGAAAACTGAACCACAGACGGCAAATTCACATTTCCACTAATTTAAATGGGGTGTGTGTGTGTGGGGGGGGTTAAAGGGGAACATTCACATTATAAATACTCTTGTGCATGGGCTTTAACTATTAAAACTATATTAGAGTTGGCTTTTTTATAAATTTAGATGCCTTCTATTGAAGATATCAAAATCAGGCACGTCCGCGTTCTGCGGCACCCTGTATGTGTGGCACCACGCCCAGGACTTCCCACCTCCCTCCCAGCTGCCACAGGGAGTGCGTTGACGGTATTTATGTGTGTTATTGTTACACCAAGCTCCGTTTACCGTGCTACTG
Source organism: Rhinophrynus dorsalis (assembly GCA_037306005.1). NCBI lineage: Eukaryota > Metazoa > Chordata > Amphibia > Anura > Rhinophrynidae > Rhinophrynus > Rhinophrynus dorsalis. The sequence goes on from JBBDGT010000415.1 coordinate 259,169, forward strand.
TCCTAGCATCATGATAAACAGAGCTTGGTGTAACAATGCTACTTGTTCTTACCATGCTACTGTCCTAGTATCATGATAAACGGAGCTTGGTGTAACAATGCTACTTGTTGTTACCGTGCTACTGTCCTAGTAACATGATAAACGGAGCTTGTTGTAACAATACTACTCGTTGTTACCGTGCTACTGTCCTAGTAACATGATAAACGGAGCTTGTTGTAACAATGCTACTTGTTGTTACCGTGCTACTGTCCTAGTAACATGATAAACGGAGCTTGTTGTAACAATACTACTCGTTGTTACCGTGCTCCTGTCCTAGTAACATGATAAACGGAGCTTGTTGTAACAATACTACTTGTTGTTACCGTGCTACTGACCTAGTATCATGATAAACAGAGCTTGTTGTAACAATGCTACTTGTTGTTACCGTGCTACTGTCCTAGTAACATGATAAACGGAGCTTGTTGTAACAATACTACTTGTTGTTACCGTGCTACTGTCCTAGTAACATGATAAACGGAGCTTGTTGTAACAATACTACTTGTTGTTACCGTGCTCCTGTCCTAGTATCATGATAAACGGAGCTTGTTGTAACAATACTACTCGTTGTTACCGTGCTCCTGTCCTAGTAACATGATAAACGGAGCTTGTTGTAACAATACTACTTGTTGTTACCGTGCTCCTGACCTAGTATCATGATAAACGGAGCTTGTTGTAACAATGCTACTTGTTGTTACCGTGCTACTGACCTAGTAACATGATAAACGGAGCTTGTTGTAACAATACTACTTGTTGTTACCGTGCTACTGACCTAGTAACATGATAAACGGAGCTTGTTGTAACAATGCTACTTGTTGTTACCGTGCTACTGACCTAGTATCATGATAAACGGAGCTTGTTGTAACAATGCTACTTGTTGTTACCATGCTACTGACCTAGTAACATGATAAACGGAGCTTGTTGTAACAATGCTACTTGTTGTTACCGTGCTACTGACCTAGTATCATGATAAACGGAGCTTGTTGTAACAATACTACTTGTTGTTACCGTGCTACTGTCCTAGTATCATGATAAACAGAGCTTGTTGTAACAATACTACTCGTTGTTACCGTGCTCCTGTCCTAGTAACATGATAAACGGAGCTTGTTGTAACAATACTACTTGTTGTTACCGTGCTACTGACCTAGTATCATGATAAACGGAGCTTGTTGTAACAATGCTACTTGTTGTTACCATGCTACTGACCTAGTAACATGATAAACGGAGCTTGTTGTAACAATGCTACTTGTTGTTACCGTGCTACTGACCTAGTATCATGATAAACGGAGCTTGTTGTAACAATACTACTTGTTGTTACCGTGCTCCTGTCCTAGTATCATGATAAACGGAGCTTGTTGTAACAATGCTATTTGTTCTTACCATGCTACTGTCCTAGTATCATGATAAACGGAGTTTGGTGTAACAATACTACTTGTTGTTACCGTGCTACTGTCCTAGTAACATGATAAACGGAGCTTGTTGTAACAATGCTACTTGTTGTTACCGTGCTACTTACCTAGTATCATGATAAACGGAGCTTGGTGTAACAATGCTACTTGTTGTTACCGTGCTACTGACCTAGTATCATGATAAACAGAGCTTGTTGTAACAATGCTACTTGTTGTTACCGTGCTACTGTCCTAGTATCATGATAAACGGAGCTTGTTGTAACAATGCTACTTGTTGTTACCGTGCTACTGACCTAGTAACATGATAAACGGAGCTTGTTGTAACAATGCTACTTGTTGTTACCGTGCTACTGACCTAGTAACATGATAAACGGAGCTTGTTGTAACAATGCTACTTGTTGTTACCGTGCTACTGACCTAGTATCATGATAAACGGAGCTTGGTGTAACAATGCTACTTGTTGTTACCGTGCTACTGACCTAGTATCATGATAAACGGAGCTTGTTGTAACAATACGTCTTGTTGTTACCGTGCTACTGTCCTAGTATCATGATAAACGGAGCTTGTTGTAACAATGCTACTTGTTGTTACCGTGCTACTGACCTAGTATCATGATAAACGGAGCTTGTTGTAACCATGCTACTTGTTGTTACCATGCTACTGACCTAGTATCATGATAAACAGAGCTTGTTGTAACAATACTACTTGTTGTTACCGTGCTACTGACCTAGTATCATGATAAACGGAGCTTGTTGTAACAATACGTCTTGTTGTTACCGTGCTACTGACCTAGTAACATGATAAACAGAGCTTGGTGTAACAATACTACTTGTTGTTACCGTGCTACTGACCTAGTAACATGATAAACAGAGCTTGGTGTAACAATACTAGTTGTTGTTACCATGCTACTGACCTAGTATCATGATAAACGGAGCTTGTTGTAACAATACGTCTTGTTGTTACCGTGCTACTGACCTAGTAACATGATAAACAGAGCTTGGTGTAACAATACTACTTGTTGTTACCGTGCTACTGACCTAGTAACATGATAAACAGAGCTTGGTGTAACAATACTAGTTGTTGTTACCGTGCTACTGACCTAGTATCATGATAAACGGAGCTTGTTGTAACAATACTACTTGTTGTTACCGTGCTACTGACCTAGTATCATGATAAACAGAGCTTGGTGTAACAATACTACTTGTTGTTACCGTGCTACTGACCTAGTATCATGATAAACGGAGCTTGTTGTAACAATGCTACTTGTTGTTACCGTGCTACTGACCTAGTATCATGATAAACGGAGCTTGTTGTAACAATGCTACTTGTTGTTACCATGCTACTGACCTAGTATCATGATAAACAGAGCTTGTTGTAACAATACTACTTGTTGTTACCGTGCTACTGACCTAGTATCATGATAAACGGAGCTTGTTGTAACAATACGTCTTGTTGTTACCGTGCTACTGACCTAGTATCATGATAAACAGAGCTTGTTGTAACAATACTACTTGTTGTTACCGTGCTACTGACCTAGTATCATGATAAACGGAGCTTGTTGTAACAATACGTCTTGTTGTTACCGTGCTACTGACCTAGTAACATGATAAACAGAGCTTGGTGTAACAATACTACTTGTTGTTACCGTGCTACTGACCTAGTAACATGATAAACAGAGCTTGGTGTAACAATACTAGTTGTTGTTACCGTGCTACTGACCTAGTATCATGATAAACGGAGCTTGTTGTAACAATACTACTTGTTGTTACCGTGCTACTGACCTAGTATCATGATAAACAGAGCTTGGTGTAACAATACTACTTGTTGTTACCGTGCTGCTGACCTAGTATCATGATAAACGGAGCTTGTTGTAACAATACTACTTGTTGTTACCGTGCTACTGATCTAGTATCATGATAAACAGAGCTTGGTGTAACAATGCTACTTGTTGTTACCGTGCTACTGACCTAGTATCATGATAAACAGAGCTTGGTGTAACAATGCTACTTGTTGTTACCGTGCTACTGTCCTAGTATCATGATAAACAGAGCTTGTTGTAACAATGCTACTTGTTGTTACCGTGCTACTGACCTAGTATCATGATAAACAGAGCTTGGTGTAACAATGCTACTTGTTGTTACCGTGCTACTGACCTAGTATCATGATAAACAGAGCTTGTTGTAACAATACTACTTGTTGTTACCGTGCTACTGTCCTAGTATCATGATAAACAGAGCTTGTTGTAACAATACTATTTGTTGTTACCGTGCTACTGTCCTAGTAGTATGATAAACGGAGCTTGTTGTAACAATAACACACATAAATGCCACCATGAAGGAAGCGTGAACGCGTTCCCTGGGGCAGTTGGGAGGGAGGTGGGAAGTCCTGCGGGGTTGTGCCGCAGAACGCGGAAGTGTCTGATTTTCAGTCTTGATATCTTCTATAGTAGGCATCTAAATTTATAAAAAAGCCAACGCTAATATAGTTTTAATAGTCAATACACAAGAGTTTATAATGTGAATGCTCCCTTTTAATCCCCTAGAATGCAGGCAAGGTCCCCAACATCTCTTAGTAACGTGATGAAATCCTCTCTAGCAAATCAATGGGATAAACCGACCAATTTAAATCTATAAAACGTCTGAGAATGTTCATTTGCCTTCTCTATATTTATCTATGTACTATCACTATACTAACAGTGTACTATAACTTTACTGTCACTGTACTATCACTGCACTAGCACATTACTGTACTATACTAACAGTATACTATCACTGTACTGTCACTGCACTATCACTGTACTATACTAACTGTATACTATCACTGTACTATACTAACAGTATACTAACACTGTACTATACTAACAGTATACTAACACTGTACTATACTAACAGTATACTAACACTGCACTATCACTATACTATCACTGTACTATACTAACAGTATACTATCACTGTATTGTCACTGCACTGTCACTATACTATACGAACAGTATACTAACACTCTACTGTTACTGCACTATCACTATACTATCACTGTACTATACTAACAGTATACTAACACTGTACTGTCACTGCACTATCACTATACTATCACTATACTATACTAACAGTATACTAACACTGTACTGTCACTGCACTATCACTGCACTATCACTATACTATCACTGTACTATACTAACAGTATACTAACACTGTACTGTCACTGCACTATCACTATACTATCACTATACTATCACTATACTATACTAACATTATACTAACACTGTACTGTCACTGCACTATCACTGCACTATCACTATACTATCACTGTACTATACTAACAGTATACTATCACTGTATTGTCACTGCACTGTCACTATACTATACGAACAGTATACTAACACTCTACTGTTACTGCACTATCACTATACTATCACTGTACTATACTAACAGTATACTAACACTGTACTGTCACTGCACTATCACTGCACTATCACTATACTATCACTGTACTATACTAACAGTATACTAACACTGTACTGTCACTGCACTATCACTATACTATCACTATACTATCACTATACTATACTAACAGTATACTAACACTGTACTGTCACTGCACTATCACTGCACTATCACTATACTATCACTATACTATACTAACAGTATACTAACACTGTACTGTCACTGCACTATCACTGTACTATACTAACCGTATACTATCACTGTACTATACTAACCGTATACTAACATTGTACTGTCACTGCACTATCACTGCACTATCACTATACTATACTAACAGTATACTAACACTGTACTGTCACTGCACTATCACTGTACTATACTAACCGTATACTATCACTGTACTATACTAACCGTATACTAACATTGTACTGTCACTGCACTATCACTATACTATCACTGTACTATACTAACAGTATACTAACACTGTACTGTCACTGCACTATCACTATACTATCACTGTACTATACTAACAGTATACTAACACTGTACTGTCACTGCACTATCACTGTACTATACTAACCGTATACTATCACTGTACTATACTAACCGTATACTAACATTGTACTGTCACTGCACTATCACTATACTATCACTGTACTATACTAACAGTATACTATCACTGTATTGTCACTGCACTGTCACTATACTATACGAACAGTATACTAACACTCTACTGTTACTGCACTATCACTATACTATCACTATACTATACTAACAGTATACTAACAGTATACTAACACTGTACTGTCACTGCACTATCACTGCACTATCACTATACTATCACTGTACTATACTAACAGTATACTAACACTGTACTGTCACTGCACTATCACTGTACTATACTAACCGTATACTATCACTGTACTATACTAACCGTATACTAACATTGTACTGTCACTGCACTATCACTATACTATCACTGTACTATACTAACCGTATACTAACATTGTACTGTCACTGCACTATCACTATACTATCACTGTACTATACTAACAGTATATTATCACTGTGCACTGCACTCACTGTACCATCACTGTACTATCAGACTCTCTTCCTCCCCAGTAGGTGCACCTCAGAGGTCAGTCCTAGCACCTCTTCTCTTTTCCTCTGTGCCCTCTCACTTGTTGACCTCATCTCTTGGCTTTAATTACCACCAGTGTACAGATCACACAGATGCACCTCTCCTCCCCTGACCTCACACTGGCTGTGCAGTCTCTAGTCTCTCAGTGTGTCATGGTAATCACATAATGGATGGCCCACCGCCATCTTAAACTTAATATGGCTAAGACAGAACTGGTTGTGTTCCCTCCTAAAACCCATCCACCAACCCCTTCCTCCATGACAGCTGACATTCCTGTCATCCACTCAGTAACCAAATCACGCCGTGTTGGGGTCATACTCTATTCTACCTTAACATTCTCCCCCATATCCAAACTGTCACCAAAACCTGACGCTTCTTCCTAAAAAGTATTACCAAAATACGACCCTTGGTCTGTATGTCAGACTCACAAACTGTCACTCTGTCCCTCATTCTCTTTAGATTGGACTGCTGCACCATCCTCCTCTCTGGTCTCCATTCCTCTCGTCTTTCTCCTCTTCAGTTTATCCGCAATTAAAGAGGAACTTTCACCCTCTATAAAGTCTCCTCCAATAATGAGGCATAAGGAGACCAGCTTCATAATACGTCTATTACCTCTCAGAAGTACCCGCTTCTGAATGAATCCTTATCCTTCTGAGACCGGAAGCAAGGCATCAGCGCAGACATCTTGTCTTAGAGACGCCTGCACGCCTGCGCTATCAGTCCCGGTCTCCTCTAGGAGGCGCTGCAGTGTGCCAAATGGCACCGGAAGGGACTGAAGGCACAGGCACACAGATGGCACCTACCTGGCCGTCATTCTCTGAAGATTAATGATTATTTCAGAATCGGGTACTTCTGAGATGTAACAGAAGTATTATGAAGCTGGCCACCATAGTGTTAATTACTGGAAGGCGAATGTTCCGCTTTAATCAGCAAATATAACTACCCTTCCTCCACTATACCTTCCCTGTCCTCCTCCATCTGTGCCAGTCTCCTCTCCCCCCTCCTCCATCAGTACCAGTCTCCTCTCCCCCCTCCTCCATCAGTACCAGTCTCCTCTCCCTCCTCCTCCTGCATCAGTACCAGTCTCCTCTCCCTCCTCCTCCTGCATCAGTACCAGTCTCCTCTCCCCCTCCTCCTCCATCAGTACCAGTCTCCTCTCCCCCCTCCTCCTCCTCCATCAGTACCAGTCTCCTCTCCCCCCTCCTGCATCAGTACCAGTCTCCTCTCCCCCTCCTCCTCCATCAGTGCCAGTCTCCTCTC